>AAPY01534231.1:0-18880 GCA_000181375.1 Tupaia belangeri
AGGCTTACTGAAATCATTTTATATCTGTAAAGATGAATTTCTCATTTCTAAGTTAAATAACTAGATAAGCTCATAATTGAGCAAATAAATGCAATTGAAAAAGTTGTGAATACCCATTTCAGGGCCAGCAGCTGGCGTGGTGGTTAAGGTCCTGGATCCCACATGACTGACTGTGTGGTTAGAGTCCCGGACAAGGCAGCTTGAAAATCACACCAGGCATGTGTGTGTGTGTGTGTGTGCCCAAAATCACAAGAGGAGAATGGGAGAGAAAGGATTGCAGCATGTCCATCCCTCTGGTTAGGGGGAGTGATTTCTTCTTTGCCATTTATTTATTTATTATTTATTTTCTTTTAGAGAGTTTCTTTTTTTGCTATAGGGCACATGTGTTCACTGGAAACACAGAGAAACAGATAGAAAGCAAGAAATCACCCCCTGGGGGGATGGCCATGCTGCAATCCCTTTTCCATTCTCCTCTTAGGATCTTGGGCTTGTGTGCACACATGCCTGCCATGAGTTAAAGTGGCTGGATCCAGGCCTCAAACCCTGGTCGACTGTGGGAGTCCAGTGATGTAACCATTACACTATCCGCTGGCTCCAGTGATTTTTCATTTTCTGTCTCCTCCTCTACAGCAAGCACGTGCACCCTATGACACACACACACACACACACACACACACACACACACATACACCTTTTTACTCATTTTCTTTCCAAGTGTTTTTGTTTTTTAAATTTATAAAATATATAGCTTGATGGGAAGAGTAGAGAATGTAAAATTAGAACCCTGGGGGGAACCAGCAGTTAGCGTAATGGCTATGTCGCTGGACTCCCAGGTAGTCGACCGCGGTTCGTGTCCCGGAACCAGTGGCTTAAAACTCACGCCGGGCGCATGTGCGTGCGTGCCCAAGATCCCGAGAGGAGAATGGAGGAGAAGGGATTGCGGCGTGACCATCCCCCCTGGGGGGTGATTTCTCGCTTTCTGTCTCTATGTCTTTCTCTGTCTGTCTGGTGAGCGCACGCGCCCTACATTGAAAATCTCCACACAAAAAAAAAAAAAAAAAAAATAGAACCCTGGGGCTGTATTTATTCCTGTCACTTGTTAGTTGTTTGTATGAACTCAGGAGCTGGTCATATGTTTCTGAACCTGGGTAATTCATCTGTAGAATGGGGGTATTAGTGCTTGCCCTGCCCTCATAATGAAGTTTTTGGACATTGGAAGCAGAGAGGTCATTCCAGAAAGAACACATGTTTTAAGATCCATTAGGTCTAGAGTTCCTGCCGTGTGGTCACTGGGGAGAACCTGCTGCTGTGCTGACCACGCTCTGCCGGACACGGTGTCCATGATGAGTGGGCAAAATTTGGATAATTCTATCTTTTCCTGAAGCACTGGATGTTGCTCAGAGGTTTGGACCAACTTTCAGAAGAGATAGAGAGTTTGACTGAGACAGTTTGGGAAGAAACTGATCATCCACCAGATGACTAGAAATCGCTGCAGGAGCACAAGAAATATGGGGAAGCAGGAAAATACCTCTCCCACAAGGGAAACAGATAGCTGCTCTTCATCCACACAGAGTTCCATGGAAATCATGGAAATGTCTGATAAAGAATTCAGAACGTTCATAATGGCAAAGCTAACAGAGATGGAAGAGAAGAGAGACAAGGAACTGCTGAAGAGGAAGGAGAAAGGAGTTGAAGAGTTCCAGGAGGTGAGGAAATTCATGCAAGATCTAAAAGAGGAATTTCACACTTTACAAAAGAATCAGATGGAACTGTTAGAGATGAAGGCTATAATACTAGAAGTCAAAACCTCCCTTGAAAGTATTAAAAGCAGACTAGATCATACAGAAAATAGAGTCTCTAATGTAGAAGAGAAAATGGCTGGCCTAGAAAAATCCACCATGAAGACTGAGAAAACGGCCAAAAAATTTGAGAATAATATGCAAGAAGTACTAGATACAATTAAACGTCCAAACATCCGGATAATAGGCATCCCAGAGGGTGAAGAGACTCATAAGGGCATTGATAATCTATTCCATGAAATCCTGCAAGAAAACTTTCCAAACCTGGAGAGGCACTCAAAGATCCATTCCCAAGAAGTACAGAGGACCCCAAATAGAATCAACCCAAGAAGATCTTCTCCAAGACACATTATAGCCAGATTGACCAAAACCACAGACAAAGACAAGATACTAAGACTGGCAAGAGAAAAACGGCAAGTTACCTACAAAGGGTATCCCATCAGACTAACGGCAGACCTCTCATCAGAAACATTGCGAGCGAGGAGAGAATGGGAGAATATATTCAAAGCATTAAGGGAAAAGCAATTTCAACCAAGAATTCTGTACCCAGCAAGATTATCGTTCATTTGGGAAGAAAAGACACGAACATTCTTAAATAAACAAGATCTGAAAGAGTTTACCAGCACCAGACCAGATCTCCAAGAAGTTCTTAAGGAAGTGCTATGTCAGTAAAATTAAATGCAGACACACAGAAATAAGAGTTCAAAAACTAAGAAAATGGGCAACTTAATTGTAGGGACAAAGTCTGGAGTTGAGTATTACATCTCAGAGTTCAATCTGGAAGATCGAACCTCAACAGAAACAGAAGAAAATTAAGTACATGAGACTGAACTGATGAAACAGCATTCTATGGCTTGACTAAAATATTGCTGCTTTTCTTCTAAGCTTTGTTGTCCGGTTTTAAGGATTTTTGTCCTGTCTTGAGCTGTCAATGGATTCATGTACCTACTATTTGAACAGAATACTAACCAGTTTCTAGGCCTAAGTTTCAAGGAAATATCCTTACCAGTTCAAAACTGCTTTTTTTGAAACCATCAGCTGAAGTTGCTATTGTAAGTAGTTAGATTACTTATGATATTGTGTGATCAACGAAATGGTGGGGGAAAAGGAATTGAAGATAACTGTAGACAACAGAGATAGTGTAATAAGAGAGTGAAATGGGACAGAGGGTCAGACATAGGGAAAAAAACATATATATATGAAAGTAGTAATGGAATTTTATGGATGATAACATGCATGATTAAGACACTATGCAGTTTACTCTAGAGGGGAAACCACATTTAGTATGTTGTGATGATGCTCAGGAAATGAATGTAAATTAAAAAAAAATTCAGAGAAAAAAATACTAAAACTGTTACCAAAATTTAAAGAAAAAACTGTGTATTTGATGACCACAGTAAGCTATATAGCCCCAGCTAGGTACCATTTTATAGTATGTTCATTCTACTCACTGAGGTTTATGCCTAAAGTCAGACATGGGTTCTTGTGTATGTAAATATCAGCTGTGCTTGCTATTGCAAATATTTAGACAAATTAAGTTCATTAGCAAATCAATTAAATGGGGGGGATAGGCATAGAAAGCAAGCAGGGATAACAGAGACAATGGGAGGAGGGTTGGACAGGGCAGAGGGTTAGGGATAGGGAATCAAGGATGGCAAAAAAAAGAGAAAAAACTCAAAATATACAAGACATAAGAAATGGAAAATTGTTTGTTGATAACACATATGTTGATGTACTTGATTGAGCCAACAGACAATGTATTTTGGATGAAAAATTCATTTTGTATACTGTAATGATGTATAGCATATTAATGTTAAAAAATAAAAACAAATAAAAAAAAAGAGTCATAAAATGTAAAAAAAAAAAAAAAAAAAAGATCCATTAGGTCTAGGGGCAGGGTCCCAGCCCTGACACTGCCTAGCCCGGTAACCCCCTCAGCCCACACCAGGACTGAATCTCCGATCCTCGGAGTATCCTCGTTAATGTAGGAAGCTGACAGTGCCAGCCTTAGAGGGAGTTAAATGCCTGGCACTTAGTCAGAAAATGATCTTTTCCTTCTTTCTGTCCTTGCCTGTCTCAGTTATTTTGAGATAAAATGAGATTGAATGTGTATAGATGTTATATTGCTTTCTTTTCTTTTCTTTTTTTTTTTTGAGAGGTTTTTGCCATAGAGCATGTGTGCTTGCCAGAAAGAGAGAGAGAGAGAGAGACAGAAAGCGAGAAATCACCCCCCCAGGGGGTTGGCCACACCACAATCCTTTCTCCTCCATTCTCCTCTCAGGATCTTGGGCATGCATGCACGCATGCCCAGCATGAGTTTAAGCCACTGGGTTCGGGACTTGAACTGCATTAATTACATGGGAGTCCAGCATCATAGCTATTTTGCCAGCTGCTGGTCCCTAGATGTGATATTGCTTTCTGTATTATGTTTTATGCTTGGGATATTTCAAAATTTAAAAAAAAAAAAAAAGGAAAAGAAAAAATAGGCTTTAGAAACCTGAACTGCTATGAAATCTTTTTTTTTTTTTTTTGGAGAGGTTTTCGCTATAGGGCATGTGCGCTTGCCAGACAGACAGAGAGAGACATAGAGACAGAAAGTGAGAAATCACCCCCCAGGGGGGATGGTCACGCCACAGTCCCTTCTCCATTCTCCTCTTGGGATCTTGGGCACACACACACACGCACCCGGCGTGAGTTTTAAGCCACCAGATCCGGGACACAAACCGCGGTTGACTATGTGGGAGTCCAGTGACATAGCCATTACGCTAACTGCTGGTTCTCAAACTGCTATGAAATCTTAGAATGCAAACCCTGGACATTACTTCCCAGTTTATCAAGTTGTCATATGATATATCCTCAAAATACAAATGCAACCAACACCAGTGATAGCAGCTACACTCCTGTAAAACTGCATCTCTCATTGAACTTGTAGTAGATTTGTTGATAACAGTGATTGTCCTGGTGCCAGCAGGTGGTGTGGCATGTAAGGCACTGGACTCCCAGTTGGCTGACTACAGTTCAAGTCCTGGACCTGGTGGCTTGAAAAATCACGCCATGAATGTGTGCCCAGGATCCCAGGAGGAAGATGGAGGAGAAGGGATTACTGCATGACCATCTCCCCTGGGGGGTAATTTCTCAATTTTTCTCTCACTCTCTTTCCAGTGAGTACACATGCCCTGTGGCAAAAACCTTAAAAAAAAACAAGTGAGAGACCAGCAGATGGTGTAATGGCTATGTTGCTGGGCTCCCATGTAGTTGACCGCATTTTGAGTCCTGGACCTGGTGGCTTAAGCTCAGGCCGGGCACGTGTGCATGCGTGCCCAAGATCCTGAGAGGAGAATGGAGGAGAAGGGATTGCAACGTGGCCATCCTCCCTGGGGGCTTTCTGTCTCTGTTTCTCTCTGTCTTTCTGGCAAGCACACATACCCTATAGCAAAAACTTCTCTAAAAAAAAAAAATCACTGGAAAGTGTTGAAAATGTATATAATAAAAAACAGTTGAAAACGATCATTTTCCTGTCCACTCTTGCCCTTGTTCTCTACTCCCAGGGAAACCAGTGTTGATCAGTGAACAGAATGACTTCTCAGTGATAACCGACTTTAAACTATTTTCACCTCTAGATGGCAGCAAATACTAACTAAACTGATCAATCTGATGGAAAAAGTGGCAATGTTTTGGACAAGAAAAGCGGGAGACTGTCTTAAAGAATTACGGAATAGGGAACCAGCAGTTAGCGTAATGGCTATGTAGCTGGACTCCCACGTAGTCGACCGTGGTTCGCGTCCCAGACCCGGTGGCTTAAAACTCACGCCGGATGCGTGTGCGTGCGTGCCCAAGATCCCGAGAGGAGAATGGAGGAGAAGGGATTGCGGCGTGACCATCCCCCCTGGGGGGTGATTTCTCGCTTTCTGTCTCTATGTCTCTCTCTGTCTGTCTGGCGAGTGCACGCGCCCTATAGCGAAAACCTCTCAAAAAAAAAAAAAGGATTACGGAATACACATATAAATTCTTTGTTTTTAAATGTTTTAAAAGGAACTACATTAAATTATACTGTCTAAGACTCCAAAATTATCTTGCAAATTTAAATAGAATTTCTTGATCGCTAGCAACTTAAGTCTTTTAAAGGAATGCAAGAGCCAGCAGCTGGCATAGTGGTTAAGGTTCTGGATTCCCACATGGGTGACCGCAGTTCAACTCCGGGACCCAGTGGCTTGAAACTCATGCTGGGCTTGTATATGTGCATGCCCAAAATCCTGAGAGGAGAACGGAGAAGGGATTTTGGTGTGACCATCCCCTCTGGGGGATGATTTCTCATGTTCTGTCTCTGTCTCTCCAGTGAGCACATGCGCCCTATTAAATCTTTCTCTAGAAAAAAAAAAAAGAAGGAAAAGGAATGGAAAAAACTATCATGCAAAAGAGACGTACCTGAAAAAGTTGGGTAAGAATAGATTTCTACCCTAATTTGTCATTAGCTCATTTGACACTTCAGATACTCTACTTTTATTTCCAGTACACCTTAAGTTTTAAGTTATTTATAATACTTTTCCAAGTAAATAATTATGCAATTTAAAGTATTTAAAAGAACATTGTAATCAGGGACCAGCAGATGGCATGATGGTTATGTCGTTGGACTCCCACATAGTTGACCACAGTTCGAGTTGTGGACCTGGCAGTTTAAAATTCACTGGGCACGGTACCAGCAGTTGATGTAATGGCTATGTCTCCCATGTAGTTGACCGCAGTTCGAGTCCCAGACCCGGTGACTTAAACTCACACTGGGCGCGTGTGTGTGGCCATCCCCCCTGGGTGGTGATTTCTTGCTTTCTGTCTCTCTCCGTCTTTCTGGCGAGTGCACATGCCCTATAGCAAAAACCTCTCAAAAAAAAAAAAAAGAACAACAAAAAAAAAAAAACACAGAAAAACACTGAGCATGTGTGCGTGTGTGCCCAAAATCCTGAAAGGAGAATGGAGAAGGGATTGCAGCATGGCCATCCCCCAAAGGGTGATTTCTTGCTTCTTCTCTTTCTCTCTGTGTTGAGCGCACAGGCCCTATAGCAAAAATAACTCTCTAAAAAAGAGGGGAGAAGAAACCCAGTGTAGTACATCTTTTTTAAGACAGAAAACTCTCAAGTAATATTGATATCCATTTTTCTAACATAATTTTGGATTTTTATATTTGACATTTTTAGGTTTTTGCCATAGGGCACTTGCCAGAGAGAGGAAGAAGGAAGGTGTGAAGGCATTCTCTCCAGGAGGGGTGGCCACACTGAAGTTCCATCTCCTTCGTTCTCCTCTCAGGATTTTGGGATTGCCTGCAAATACCACGGCCTGATTTTCAAGCCTCCAGTCTGGGACTTGACCTCTAAAGTTGGCCATGTTGGATCCAGGGCCTCAGCCTCCACCTCAGCTCCTGTCCCTGTATTCGACATTGTTTATATATAGTGTGTAGATAGTTCTGCTCAAATTTCTAAAAGCAATCACATGGATAAACAATGGTATTTTGCTTTCTATTGAGAAGATTTTAATTTATTCTAATGTATTAATTATAATGTATCTTCTCTTTTGTTTCTAGTAATGTGGTACTTTTTTAAGAACAGCTGTATGGAGGTACACTTCACATGCCATATAACCCAGCTGTCTAAAGTGAATAGCTCTGATTTCCAGGATATTCTCAGGGTTGTGCTACCACCACCGTATATAACTTCATGGCTTTGCTTCTATGTAGAGGAAAAGCCCAGTGGTATCCAAGATCCCTGAGCGGGGAGTTGGGAAACCTTACGTACTAATTTTTGGCTCTGCCCTGCTAGGAACAGATGTGTATAGCCTTGACTTTTTAATTCCAAAGACTGAGCCATTCATTTATTTATTCAAAAGACAGGTTTCTTATCTGAGTATGCTAAATGAATTTTTAAAAAGCAAACAAAAGATAGCACATGGCTTTTCCTCCTAGAGCCCACGGTCCATTAGGTAGATAACTGTGAGGTCGTGTTCAGCCCCGGCCTTGCGTATTTCTTCTTTGACCATAAGCAGCGACTTGAACGGTTAACCCTCAGGGCCAGCCGTTTGGAAGGGAAAGCTCGGGTGCAGGGTCGAGCCTTTGAACACTGTGCAGAGCCGTGTCCTTTGTGACTGGAGCTCCGCTCTTTGCAATTCAAGCAACCTCTTCCTGTGGCTGTGTCACAGAGGCCACCACACGTGACTTTCTTTGTTTTCCTGTCTTGAAAGGTGCTCACAAATCTCCCCTTTGAAAGCCCGTCCAGCGGGGCCTTGCCTCTGCCTGGTGCAGACCCTCTCCCTGGCAGCGTGCCCCTGTTACCTGTGTAGTTCGGGTCGGCTATTCCCAGTAAGATACAAACGGCTATTCACAAGTCCCAGCACTTGCTTTTTTTCCCAGACCTCTCTAGCTGTGTCCCAAGAGTTCACTGACTTGTCCCTCTGAGCAACAAATAACAGCCCTGTGGAGACAAGTTCCTGGTTCACCTTTCGCTCCAGAACCAGACCGGCACAATAGCAGAGCCTTCCCAGTTGATGTTTTCCCTTTAAGGATGCTTTTATTTTCACTCCTTTAACCTTAAGTAGCTTTCTCACAACCAAAGTAGAACAACCGTTCTTAGAGAACAAGTGGTGTTTTGTTAAATAGAATTCCCCAAATGCCTCCTTTCCTTTGCATCTTTGAGTTGTTAGCATCTCAGAATAGCTTTTCATTTCACTACATTTCTATAAAAGCCACTAAAAACAGAGAGGGTGAAGAATTAGTGAGAAGGATTTGGCGAATGAGGATGAGAATGGGAACATGGAAGTAGTGAGGTTGTGGAAAGTACCAGATGCACAGGGACTGGGCCCTGGTCTGGGCACCACTGCTTCTCTTAGAGAAATCATTTAACCTCTCCTTGCGCCAGCTTCCTCATTGGTAAGATGGGAGAGGTTACCCTCCTAGATCAGCAATTGGGCATTAATACTAGGCTTGGGGATGTTATTGAAGGAATAAACAGGAGTTGTGGGTCCTTAAAATTTGTTTTACTCCTCTTTTAAGATAAGTTAACCAGGGGGACCAGCAGTTAGGGTAATGAATATGATGCTGGACTCCCATGTAGGTGAATGTGGTTCGAGTCCCGGACCTGGTGGCTTAAACTCACGCCGGGTGCATGTGCGTGTGTGCCCAAGATCCCTAGAGGAGAATGGAGGAGAAGGGATTGAGACATGGCCATCCCTCTGGGGGGTGATCTCTCACTTTCCCTCTCACTGTCTCTGTCTCTCTCTTTCTCCAGTGAGTGTATACACCCTAAGGCAAAACCTCTCAAAAAAAAAAAAAAGTTAGCCAGGGTAGATCCCAAACTGAATGTATGAGAAGAATCTCTAGTACTGAGAGCCGGATTTGTTGAGTGTAAGAGTGTTGCCCTGATTTTTACCATCAACTCATTATGCAACCCCGGGCAAGTCATGTTCCTGGCCTGTTCTTTGGCTTTACTCTCTGAAGATAATTGCAGTAATACTAAACTCACCCAAGTGGTGAAAGGCTTAATTAAGGTCTATTAAGTCCTCATAATTATAAGGGAGGAGGAGAAGGTATTGAATCAAGTGGCTCATCTACCTTATGTGAGGTTTGTATGTTATAAATATTCCCTAAGGGAGAAGAGGGAGAAAGGGAAAAGGAATAATTTAGGTTCGGAATCTGGATTCGTAAAGTAGTTTTATGCTTTATAATACTGCTTTTTACAATTAATCAAAAAGAGAGAGAGAGAGAGAGAGAGAGAGAGAGAGAGAGAGGGCCAGCCCGATAGCCTAGTGATTAAGGGAGCAGAACCCCATATCTGACCATGCGGTTCAAATCCTGGCTCCAGTGACTTGTAAAAGCACAACAGGGATATGTGTGTGTGCATGCCCCAAATCTTTTTTTTTTTGGAGAGGTTTTTGCTTTCAGGCATGTGTGCTCACCAGACAGACATAGAGAGACAGAGAGATAGAAAGTGAGAATTCACCCCCCATGTGGGATGGCCACTCTGCAATCCTTTCCCCTCTATTCTCCTCTCAGGATCTTAGGCATGCATGCACATGTGCCCGGCATGAGTTTAAGCCACCGGGTCTGTGGACTCGAACCGCAGTCGACTACATGGGAGTACAGCCACATAGTCATTACGCCAACTGCTGGTCCCACATATCCCAAATCTTGATGGGATAAAGAAAGGGAGAAGTGATTGTGGCATGAGCACACTCCTTAAGGGGATACTTTCTCCCTCTCGGTCTCTGTCTTCAGCTTGTATACCTTCCCTGTGGCAGATTAGAAAAGAGAAGAAAAAACTATACCGTGGGTTCCACATCATTGTCCTCCTCCTTTGCTTTCTAATAGAACTCTATTTTGAAGTTTCTTGTAGTGTCTTGTATGTCTTAATTTTGTCAGAAACTATCTGTACTTGACAAATAAAGGCAACTTGCACTCTGTTGTGTGGAATAGGAAACCCATGGACCACACCAGGTAGTTTAGAGATGCTGGAGACATTCGGCATGTGTTGGCGTCCTTCCCTTTGAGAAGATCAGCCAGAAGCAGCACGGTGTTCTGAAAAGACGCTGGCAGTGTGAGCTGGTGTGATCTCTCCGTGGGGCATTTGGCAGCTCCGTTCAGTACTTCTCAGTATATGCCTTAGAGCAGGGCAGTGCAGTCCTGGGACCAACAGTGTCAACATTACCTGGAATTGTGGGGAATGTTTGTTTCCAGGCCTCACCTGGGCCTACTCACTCAGGACCTCTGGGGGTGGGGCGCCTTCCAGGTAATGGTGACGTTAAGTGAAGGTGGGAGCACTGGCCCAGAGGAATGTTTGCACTGAGCATCAGGGACCGCTCCCAGGGATGCTTCCCTCAGCCAGGGCCTGGTAGGCCATGTCACATTTAACCTTCGCAGCCATGGAGCTGATGTGGTCATTAACCCCATTTTGCTGACTAGGAATCGTGCCCATAGTCACTGTAGAGATGGAGTTGGGACTTGAGCACACTCACTTTATTACGGTGTTAAGATCTGGAAAACCAAGACCCTGAGGACTAGTGCCGTCTGTGTCTTTGTGGATTTGGGGAGGGTCACAGGCAGCAGCTTCTGCTGTGTACTGAGGGGAAAGTCCTTTTTATTGATCAAGATGTTCACAGGTACACCAGGCACCTTACTTTTATTATTGTGTTCATCCTTGTGATCATTTCTTTCTTTCTTTCTTTTTTTTTTTTAAGAATTACTTAATTTTATTTTAATTTGACAGAGACACAGAGAGAGAATGAGAGAGAGGGAAAGTGAGAAAGCAAGCCACTAGGTCAGGGACTTGAACCATGGTTGGCCATGTGGGAGTGTCCAGCACCTTAACCACCACACCACCTGCTGGTCCTGATAATTTTTCTTTTTAATTATTAGAGTGTGTGTGTGTGCCCTCATCTGAAAGAGAAAAAGTGGGAGAGGGATAAAGTCCCCTTCCCTATGGGGCATGTCACTGCAATTCCTTCTCTATTTATCCATTCTGTTAGGGTTTGGGACACTTAGCACGTGCTCCTGATGTGTTTTTCAAGTGTCCAGTACTGGGATTTGAACCATGATTAGCCATGTGGGGTCCAGCTCCCTTAACCACTAGGCTACTGGTTTGGCCCTGTGACAGTTCACTGATGCAAATCTTTTGGGTCATCAGGAAAGCCATGATGCATTTTTGCATAGAAAATATGTCCTGACTTTCTTGACAACCTAATATTATCCTTATTTTATAGATGAAACCTTGAGTTCTAAGAAGTTAAGTGACTTGCCCAGACTGACACAGATGAAAATCACCTAGACTTAGGTGCAGGCCTGTCTCCAAAGCCTGTGCTTTTTCTGCTGAAGCTCATTTTTATTTCCCTTTCCCTTTAAGTCTAAAATCAGTATGTCTAGAAATTATGAACTAGAGCATGAACTTCCCATGTTATATGGGCAAGAACAGAGGCAAGAATAAAGATAGAAAATGCCTTCATCCTCTAGAAAATGAAGCAAAAAACAAGATGATAAAATTTAAAACTTTTGATGTTCCCAAAGATATTTATTGTTTTTAAAACCCAATGGTGACTTTCCTCATTTAGGAGAAATATTCATTTTGTTTTCTTTGGCATTTTGATCCTTTCCTGTGTCATAATTTCTATGACTTTGGCAAAAAACTGTAGATCTTGGGATAGCTTATTAGGATAATAATTATCTTGTGTCAACAGAACCAACACTCCAAGATATACAGTGGCAGGGGTTGGGGGTGGTTCCATGCGTAAGCCCAAGACTTGAGCAATACTCCACTTCTTGAGTTTTTCTTCTGAATGTTCTACTTTCTTTCAGGTGAAAATTGTGGCAATGAATGAGAACGTCACTCTTAGATCAGCCCTCGATAAAAATCTGAGGAGCGTCGTGATGGCGGCCTTCCTCATGCTCCCTGAAAGCTTCTCCGAAGAAGACGTGTTTGTAGAGATCGCTGGACTCTCCTATTCAGGTTGGTGTCACCGATGCACAGACTTCTGCCAGGACGTGTAGGCATGTTACCTGGCACCTGTGCAGCTGTCTGCTCCCCACTCAGTAGTAGGGTCGCAGCAGTCGGTCCGGATTCCAGCTTTTTGTGTGTTACTACAATGCCCTCGGGACTCGCCTCCCCTCTTCCGGGTCCCCCCACTCTGTTTCTCTACCTGTGTTGCCCAGGATAATTTTGTAATTTTTATTTTGAAATTATTTCAAATTTGAAAAGGTTCAAGAATAATACAGAAAACTCCCACATACCAGTTCCACAGAGCCACCAGTTTTAACATTTTACCGCAGGGACCAGCAGATGGCATAATGGTTACATTGCTGGACTCCCACATAGTCGACTGTGGTTCAAGACCTGGACCCCGTGGCTTAAAACTCAACGCCAGGTGCATGAGTTCTCTATGTCTCTCTGGCAAGCACACATGCCCTATAGCAAAATTCTTTCTAAAAAAAGTAAGAAACATTTTGCCACATCCATTTTCTCATTCTCTCTGTATGGTTAGATGTCAAACTTCAGCATGTATGTTAATGAAAACACACCATTGATCCCTACTCCAGGTGGTTGACTTAGTAGTTTTAGGGGTAAAGTCTAAGAATTTGTATTTCTGCCAGGTTTCTGGGAGATGCTGATGTTCCTGTAGGGATACCACTTTGAGAACCACTGCTCTCTCCGAATGTATGTAAATACACTGAAAAAGACTTTTTTCTCAACTACTTGAAAGTAGGTTGCACATATGTGCCCTTTAGGCTACATAGTTTAGTTAGTTTTTTTAGGAACTTGGATGTTCTATTATATAACCTCAGTGCAGTTATCAAACACAGGAAACTAAACCCCAGTACCGTGCTCCCATCCAGCTGACGATCCATATTCCAAACGCCAGCTGTCCCTGTGATGTCCTGCATGGCGTTTTTTTTGCCCTCAGGACGTGATCCAGTTGTGATCTGAGGCTCTTTCTTCACCTTTCCTTGCCTACATGACGTTCATATTTTTGAAGTCTGCAGACCAGCAATGTCTGTACCTTTATTGGGAGGGCTGTCATTGTTGTGGAGAGCATTTGAAGCTCATGCAAATACCCTAATTCTTTTTTTTTTTTAAGGTTTTTGCCATGGGGTGCGTGTGCTCACCAGAAACAGAGACAACAAGAGGGAACATGAGAAATCATCCCTGGGGATGGCCACACCACAGTCCCTTCTCTGTTTTCCTCCTGGGATTTTGGGTATGCACGTACACATGCCCGCTGTGATTTTCAAGCCGCCAGGTCCAGGATTTAAGCTGCGGCCGGCCATGTGGGAGTCCAGCTCCTTAACCACCGTACCACCTACTGGCCCTAGTACCCTGCTTCTTATCACACTGCTCCCCTGGATTTAGCATCCCTTGATGAGTTTATTAGGATGATTACAAAGAAGTGATTTTCTTCCACGTTGAGGAAAAGCTTTCCCTTTTCCATTCATTCATTTGTTTGTCTGAACGTTAACTTCCTTTCCCTTTAAGCCAGTTTTGTTTCTTGGAGATGTCAGGGGCTCCTTGGAAGGGCAAGGAGGAAGGTGAGCAAACCCAGTCCCTGTCCTCTCCCCTCCATGCAGCCAGAGGAACACCACCTGTGTCTGTTCGGTGTAGTCAGGTTCCGTGTAAGATTTCAGGTACAAACAAAAGTGGTCTGCTCTTTATGAAAAGTTTGAAAAACACTGTCTTAAATAAATAACCTCTTTCCCAAGTCAATGAACCCTATGTTCAAAACATTGCAAAAGCACTTTGCATATTCCCTGAATCCCAGTACAGATAAGATTTCATAGAAATTTAATGCCATGAGAGACCTTGGTGGTCTTGTTCTTTAGTCCTCCTCACAAAACGCACTTCACACAGCCTCAGCTGTAATTGCAACGCTGGAGGGGGGATGTGAGTAACCTTGGGCTTCAGTTGATTCTAGCTTCACCTTTCGGGAGAAGGCAGGGGGCAGAAGAGTGGTGTGGCTACCAACCAGAGTGAGTGGGCCTTGTGCAATGTGTGGAAAATGGGAGTTGCTTCACTGGGGTGATTCCTCCCCCTTTCTCCCCTGTGCCCTAAAGAACTGAAGATAGAATTTCGGCTCCAAGGACTTTCACATTAATAGACATGTATAGTCAAAATGAGGCTGTGTAGACTTAAAAACAACATGTGTGGGTACCAACAGTTGGTGTAATGGCTATGTCGCTGGACTCCCATGTAGTATACCGCAGTTTGAGTCCCTGACCCGGTGGCTTAAATTCATGCTGGGCGCATATGTGTGCATGCCCAAGATCCTGAGAGGAGAGTGGAGAGGAAGGGACTGTGGTGTGACCATCCCCCCGGGGGGCAATTTCTCACTTTTTGTCTCTGTCTTTCTGGCATGCGCACGAGCCCTATAGCAAAAACCTCTCCAAAAGAAAAATAAATAAAACAACCTGTATGAGAAATGACCCCATGGCCTGATGGTTATGGGATCCAGGTCCCGCACGGCTGACTACATAGTTTAAATCTTATCCCCAGCAGCTTGGAAAACACGCTGGGCACTTGGGCTTGTGTGCCCAGAGCCCCCGTGGGATGGAGAAATGGAGGACGAGGGCTTGTGGCGAGACCATTCCCCACTGTGGGCTGCTCTCTCCCTCTCCCTTTCTGGCCACAGGGCATGCACAGGCCATGTGGCAACTAGATTAAATAAATAAAACTGAATGTGAAAAAAGGAAGCAGGTGTGAGAGAACGTGGCTTGTTGGGGAAGAAACAGTCAATGTGACTGGAGCCTGTGGCTTACGGCAGGAGGAGGTCACATTTATTACTGGGTGATGGGAACTACTCCCAACACTTGGGATGTGATAACTAGTGTTATCTTCACAACGACCTTTTGATTTGGGTGCTGTATGATTGCCCCATTTTCCAGATGATAAAACCACAGCCCAGAGAGGTCACTTATTGAGTAGGTGGTGGACCTGCTGCCACCTATCATTACACCAGCTTGAATACCAGCTTTCTGAGTGGGCCTGGACCTTCCTGAGCTCCTGGAAATTACTCTTACAAAGAAGTTTTGATAAGGTGATATGTATATAAGCCCCCAGCATCTTATCTCTGACAGTCAGTGCTTATTCAGTGGCCAACAGACACGTAGCTCGCTTGTCAGTGTTTTGTTAATGGCCCCATGGCCTGCAGTGAATCCCTGCAGATTACATTGGTAAAAGGAAGACCAAAGCGGGGCACTGACTTCCTTGGATATGTTCTCCAAAGTGGAATTATACCATCAGCTATCAGGATTATAAAACTGGTTGCATGTCAAAATAATTCTGTCAAGATTGGCAGTTTACGTTGACCAGCTGGATTGAAATTTGACTGCCCCAGCTCATCTGGCCCTTTAAGGTCCTGAACACCCCTTCAGGCACTCTTGTGCAAGAGAGAGGATGGGTTTCTTTCAGTGCCAGATTGTCTAAACACAGGCTCAGCTGCTTCTAGGAATAAGACAAAGCAGGGAGGACATTGCCAGTCGAGTGATTCTTGCAGGGAGAACTAACAGTAGGTGCCAGCACCTCCAAAGTGTGACTGAAGAGCCCAGTTCTGGGTCCTGGGCAGAGCCAGTGGAGATGCTCTTCCTCCAGCGTGGAAGCTGTTAAGACAGATTCTGACGGCCGGCCGTAGCAGCTGAAGCCTCACAGGGAGTGTCTTGGAGCGAGCCACACGTTGGAGGTGGTGATTTCAGGAATTTGGAAGCCCATTTCTCTTCTTTTGGCATGCTCGAGCTTTGGTGAGGCCTCAGCTGGAACTCTGTGTATTCAGTAACCACTTGCTAACTTCTGAGAATTCAGTACTCCTGAAGGGATACACATCATTAATACTATTTACAGGTTACTTCCTCGGTGTCAGGAAGTGTTTGAACTCTTTTTGTTGTCATTGTTTTTTTCTTTTTGTTTTGCTGTAGGGCACTTGCTGGAAAGAGACAAAGAGAGACAGAGACAGCGAGAGGGAAAGTGTGAAATCACCCTCCAGAGGGAATGGCATGCCACCATCCCTTCTCCTTCATTCTCCTCCTTGGATTTTGGGCATGCACGCACATATATCCAGTGTGATTTTTGAGCCACCAGGTCCGGGATTTGAAATTAAGGAGTTAGGGAGTCTTAACACCTTATCCACCATGCCAACGCTGGCCCCTGTTCGAAGTGTTTGACATGTCTTAACTCATTTAATCTCTGAAACTTATAAACTAGTTACCATTATTGCTTCCATTTTACATTTGAGGATACTGGAGTCCAGAGAAGTTGAGTGACTTGCTCTGGGTCATGTCGTTTCGTAAGTGCCAAGCTAGGATTTGAACCCAGACTGATCCTTGAACCTGTGCTCACTGTTCACCAAGAGTGTGGTGGTATTCCTGGCTCACACTTGGGATGCTTTTCACCCAAGGCCCCGCTGGCTTGCCCTCCCACTGCCTGGGGGCCTCAGCCCTGGCTCAACATCGAGGCCTTCCCTGACTCCCATTCCCACCACCACTCCCTTTCGTCTTTCCTGACTTTCGCTTCCTCCATAGTACTTTTCACAGTCTGACACATTGTGTTATGTTCGTTTTGTCTTCGGTGTCTGTTCCGCCCTGGGCGGTGGAGGGCAGGGATTTTTTTCTTGTGTTTATTCTGCTCTATCCAGGAAATATCTGGTAAATGGATGAATGGTTGGGATATTGGTCCTTCCTGATCCACTTCGTGTGCCAGAATGTGTAGAGAAGAAACAGTGGTTCAGGTTTACATCACCAGGTCATTCAGCAATTTACCCTGTCTCTCTTCTGCGTGTTAGTGCGCTGTGGTGTCTTTCTGTGGCCATGCTGCTGTTTTTGAGAATGCATTTTGAATGGTACATTAGACTCCCAGAAATACTGCCTTAATCATTTTTGTTAAAAGTAATTATCAGGACCAGCAGTTGGCATAATGGCTATGTTGCAGGACTCCTGTGTAGTTGACTGTGGTTTGCATCCAGACCCGGTGGCTTAAATTCACGTCAGCACATGTGCGTGTGTGCCCAAGATCCCCAGAGGAGAATGGAAGAGAAGGGATTGTGGCGTGGCCATCCCCCCTGGGTAGTGATTTCTCGCTTTCTGTGTCTCTGTCTGTCTCTGTCTGTCTGGTGAGCGCATGCACCCTATAGCAAAAACTCCTCCAAAAAAAAAAAAAGATCATTTTGTCCACTTGTAAGGAATGAAGTTGGTCCCCTAACTCACACCTTATGCAGAATTAACTCAAAATGGATTATGCATGTGAGAGTTAAATGCAAGAGCTAAAACTACAGAATACTGAGAAGAGTGACTTTGGCATAGGAAGTCATTTTCTAGGCAATAAGCCACAAAAGAAAAATAGATCAACGAAACTGTATAAAAATTTAAAAGTTTTGTGCTTCAAGCAATACTATCAAAAAAATGAAGATGTAGCTAGCAAAATGAGAGAAAATATTTATAGGTCATATATCTGATAAAGGATTAGAATTTTTAGAATGAAATAAAAAGATAAATAGCCCAGTTTACAAATGGATGAAGGAAGCTGGCAGGTGGCATGGTGGTTAAGAGCACTGGACTCCCACGTGGATGACCACGGTTCGGGTCCTGGACCTTGTGGCTCACTTTCTCACTTTCCCTCTCTCTCTCTCTCTGATCAAACTGGAGAATATTAATAGTAATAATAATAATAAATAAAGTTAAATAAAATAATTCTAAAGAAAAAGGATAAAAAACCCATAACTTATTTCTTCATGAAAGGTATGCAGATGGCCCACCGGCACATGAAAAGATCCTCAGCGTTATTAGGAAAATGTCTTTCAAAACCAAGACACCACTTCGCAACCACTACGTTGGCTATAATAAAAAAAGATAGATGATAACAAGCATTGAGAACGTAGAGAAATTGGAACCCTCCTGCATTACTGGTGGGAATATGAGTGACACAGCTGCTTTGGAAGATAGTTTGGCAGGGGACCAGCAGATGGCATTATAGTTATGTCACTGAACTCCCACAGTTCAAGTCCTGGACCCAGTGGCTTAAAACTCAAACCAGATGTGTGTGCGTGCCCAAAATCCTGAGAATAACGGAGAAGGGATTGCATCATGGCCATCCCCACAGGGGGTAGTTTCTCGCTTTCGTCTCTCTGGCAAACACACACACCCTGTAGCAAAAATCTCTCTTAAAAAAAAAAAAAAGAACAGTAGAATAGTTTGGCAGTTCCTCAAGCTACCACGCAGAGATACCGTGTGACCCAGCAAATGCATTGTTAGAGAAATGAAAGCATGTCCACACAGAACCCAGATGCAGTGTTCATCGCAGCAGTGTCCACAGGAAGTAGCCCCTAAGTGGAAGCAGTCTGCATCTGCCACCGAGGAGAGGTGGAGCAAGATTGGTGCGTTCCTCCCACAAAAAACTTCTGTAGATGTGGATGGGAATGAAGTAGTGATGATGTGTACTCCAACACGAGGGGCCTCTGAAACAGTTTTACTGGGCCGCCTATTTTTCTGGACCCCTTCCTTCTTGGGAATTTAGTTTTTCCTTCCCTCTCCTTTAATAAACTCCACACTTTGCTATACTTAAAAATAAAATTTCCCAAGG
>AAPY01534232.1:0-28637 GCA_000181375.1 Tupaia belangeri
CCCACCTCTTGTCTACCGTTGGTGAGGCACACAGTCCTACTGCCTCTATTAACGCTCACATCACATTAGATGCGTCGTCATATCTCCGCCCACTCTTTCGCATCGTCTGAGACTATGTCATAATAGACGCCAGTTCGTCTCCATAGATCGTACAATTTATATGATACACCTCTCTCACGTCTCCTCTCCGCAGGGTCCATCCTCCATCCCTTGCCTCCATTCTCTCTTGGTAGCAGAGCATGCCGCACCACCTACCCGGCGTGAGTTTAAGCCGCGGGGTCCGAGACACGAACCGCGGTCGACTACGTGGGGAGTCCAGCGACATAGCCTTTACGCTAACTGCTGGTCCCTATTATATTACTTTTAAATTTGACTGGAGAGAGAGAAAGCAAGAAGGCAAGCCACCAGGTCCAGGATTTGAACAATGATTGGCAATGTGGGAATCCAGCGCTTTAATCATGTCACCTGCCAGCCCTCAAAAAATGAATATTATCGGGCTGGCAAGTGGCATGGTGGTTAAGGTGCTGGACTCCCACATGATTAACTGTGGTTCGAGTCCCAGACCTGGTAGCTTGAAAATCACGCTGGGCTAATGTGTGTGCATGCTCAAAATCCTGAAAAAAGAATGGAGGAGTAAAGATTGCAGTGTGGGGACCAGTCGTTAGGGTAATGGTGATGTTGCTGGACTCCCATGTAGTCAATCGTGGCTCGAGTCTTGGACCCAGTGGCTTAAACTCACACTGTGTGTGTGTGTGTGTGTGTGTGTGTGTGTGTGTGTGTGTGCGCGCGCGCACCCAAGATCCCGAGAGGAGAATGGAGGAGAAGGGATTGCGGCATGCCCATCCCCCCTGGGGGATGATTTCTCACTTTCTGTCTCTCTGTGTCTGTCTGGCAAGTGCACACGTCCTACAGTAAAAACCTCTCCAAATAAATAAATAAATAAATAAAGATTGCAGTGGCCCTTCCCGCTGGAGATAATTTCTCACTTTCCCTCTCTCGGTATCTCTCTGGTGAGTGCACGTGCTCTATGGCAAAAAGTAACAAAACAAAATTGTGGCATTTCAATAGCGGATTTGGGCCACAGTCCTTCAGCACTGCCACATCAGAACCTGTGCTGAAATGATCTCTCTTGTGTCGTTTTCTGCTACTACTTTTGTTTCATCAATGTCTAGCCTAGTTGCTGTACTTAGTAGCCCCCAAAATATTTGTCGAACTTAAATGACAGCACTATTGTGATCAGTTTAAAAGGGGAAAGTTGGCTTTACCGTTGCAAGGCTTCCTCTCCCCTCTGTCCTTTGCCCATCCCACCAGGACATAGCTAGGATCTGCTGGACTCCTTGCAAAAGCCTTCTCTTTCTCTGACACCTTAGCTCGTTTAAATCTGAAAGCGACCTGCCATGGAAGCAGGATGGTGAAGCCGTTTTACAAGGAGGGAATCTGCCTCCGAAAGGTTGAGTAGTTTGACCCACTTCACTCTAGGACACTGGCGGACTTGAAAGCCAGGGTCTCGCCACTGTGCTGCATGGCCCTGGCATCCCCCACTCACGCGAAGTCCCTGGCTGCTGGTGGCACGCCTGCATCACAGGGCGGCCAACCGCAGGTGGTTTCCAAGCCAGAGTGTGGCTCATTTCCAGGTCAAAGAGAAACGGCCCTTCAGGTGGCCTGTCATGTCATCCTGGAGTTAAGAGATAGCACCATCAGAGGCATGAAGCGAAAGTCAGCGGTCAGTTTCTCTCAGTCCCTGCATTTTGTCGCAGGCATATCTCTGAAGGTAAGGAAAACTGGTTCTAACAGCAAGATGCCGGCTCATGCTGGGCCCACAGTTTGGTTCATTTTGTTCTGAAAAAAAAAAAAAAAAAACCAAACAGTAATCGGTCGCCTTGCTACTGTCCCTGTGGCTGAGCCAGTTCCCAGCTGGAGAAACCCAGTTCAGCGGCTGTTTCTTTATTCACGTGCCTCCCATGTGCTGACAGTGACAAGGAGCTGGGATGTGTAGAGGGACGAGCCCTGGGCTGTTCTGAGTCTAGCGTGTTTACTGGTCCTTGGATCGTGGCGTGCAGGTGCCGTCAGGGAGAGTTTGGTTGGTTGTTTCTACCTTTGGGTGAAGTACTCCCTTCTCTCAGAAAGCTACCATCTAAAATGGAAGTGCTTTGTGTTTGTAGACCATACACTGGGAGAAGGAATGACACAGATACATAGAACTCAACGATGATAGAACTGATCTTTCACTTCCGGGTCTCCCCTCAAAGAAAAAGTCCATCTATGGGCTCTCAATCAAAGCCCTGGGGTGTGCACAATGGGAAGTTACCTCAGCCACCTCTCTGTTCACTGTGTTGAGTTATCATGTCAGTGCTTTCCAGGAATCTATTTCAAATGCTTGGAGGGATGTGGCAGCATTTCAGAGTGAGGTAAGGAGAGGAAAATTTAAAGTAGAGCACAGTAGTCACCTAAAAGGTCACTGCCCTGATAGTGAGGGACGGTGGGACCTTGGGCAGATATCTTCGCACCTCAGCCTCCTCATCTGTAAACTGGAAATGACCATTCTCTATCTTGCTATGTGTATTATTGTAATCTTTTTTTTTAATTGAAATTGTTGCTATAAGGTGCATGCACTTGCCAGAGAGACAGAAAGCAAGAAATCACCCCCTAGGGAGGATAGCCACACCACAGTCTCTTCTACTCCATTCTCTTCTGGTATTGGGTACACATGCACACATGTCTGGTGTGAGTTTTAAGCCTCTGGGGCCAGGACTTGAACTATAGTCAACTATGTAGAAGTCCAACAATGTAACCATTACACCATCTGCTGGTCCCTGTAATCTTTTTTAATTATCAGAGGATATGGATACTCATCGAAGAGAGACCTCCAATGGGTAACGAACATGCCATAATCCCTTCTCTGTTTCTCCCTTTCAGGATTTTGGGCATGCATGTACTTGTGCCCGGCATGTTTCTCAAGCCTCCAGGCCTAGAACTCAAGCCATGTGGCCAGCCATGTGAGATCTGACTGCTTTGACCACCAGGCCACAGAGCTGGCTTAGAAACTGAGATATTTAACTCCTTTCTGAAGTACTTGCTATTAACATTTTTGTGTTTTCATTTTCTATAAAATAAGCAGAAAATTTGCCCTAGGAAGATCTGACGTGGACGGTAATGATCTCTTTGACCTCTTACCCACTTCAGAGGAAAGAAATTGGCAGGGGTGACCCCATGCGATGGCTTGCCCAGTTTGTACTTGTCCTGGTGTAATTACTCATCGCTCCCTTCACTCAGAGCTGACCTAGTGTGGGTGATAAATTACATCATCATCCTGGTCCCAGGGGATTCTTCAGCAGCGGGGATGACTGCCTACACTTGCCACCCTGACTACCCGGAGGACTTGTCTGCACCCCAGAGGTTTTGGCCATGTTGCTCTCACCAGTGTAACCCAGGAGGGCCTTATGCAGTGTCCAGCCAGTTTTGAATTTGCCTCATTAGGCATTGCCTCAGGTGTTCCCATCTCATCTTTATCCTTGCCATTGTCAATGACACAGGCGATACCCTAGCATTTGTTTCAAAGTGGACTCTTTGTCCCTCGCAATTGTTGATTTTGCAGCTCACTTCATCCCATAGGCAAATGTATTTGTTTTTCACCAGTTGAAACTCTTTTTTGAGAGATTTTTGCTATAGACCATGTGTGCTTACTGGAGACAAGAGAGACAGAAAGCAAGAAATTACCTCCCACCCCCACCCCGAGGGGATGGCCACACTACAGTCCTTTCTTCTCCATTCTCCTTTTAGGATTCTGGGCACATGCACACACACACCTGGCATGAGTTTCAGACTTCCAGGTCTGGAACTCACACTGCAGTCAGTCACATGGGAGTCCAGCACCTTAACCAACCACTTGCAATTTTTGAAGTCTTATCTGCTATCCATTTCATCTTAATTGTAAACCTCCTCTTTTTTCTTTTTTGGAGAGATTTTTGCTATAGGGCACTTATGCTCCCCAGAGAGACAGCAGGAAATCACCCCCCAAGGGGAAATGGCCACACGACAGTCCCTTCTCCGTTCGCCTCCTGGCACACACTCACACATGCCCAGCATGAGTTTGAAGCCACAGAGTTTGGGACTTGAACCAGTAGGCCATGTGGGAGTCCAGTGATGTAACCACTACACCATCTGCTGGTCCCTCTTTTATTTATTAGTTAAGAAAGGTACATGGGGCCAGCAGGTGATATAGTGGTTAAGGTGCCAGACTCCCACATGGGTGACTACTGTTTAGTCCCTCGACCTGATGGCTTGAAAATCCTGTGGCATGCATGTGTGCCCAAAATCCCTGAAGGAGACTGGAGGAGAAGGGATTGCAGCTTGGCCGTCCCTCCTATGGGGTGATTGCTCACTTTCCCTCTCTCTTTCTCCAGTGAGCGTACAAACCTAAAAAAATAAAAAGAAAAGAAAAAGAAGAAAAAGGGAAAAGGAAAAAAAATGATACATTTATTATTTAAAAGAAATTATAATAGAGCATACCCATGCATGAGAGAAAGGCACATCACATTTTGATCCCCTTCTTCCAGGGTTAGCCTGCTGGGATCCTGGGCTCGTACATATGCACAGTGTGTTTTTAGGTGGTGGGGATTTGAACCACAGTCACCATGTGACTTCTAGCTCCATAACCCAACAGGCTACTGACTGTGCCACAGAGGCTACTGACTTCTTACTGGGAGTGTTAGCCCTCATTGCTCTTGTGATGATCAGATGTAATAAGATTAATCATATCCATGAAGTGACGCTGGAACAGACAGAGATACTAGTTCAGGGCGACCAGAAATCAGGTTCATACCACTCAGTTTTTGACAGAGACGAGTTGGTGAATAGGAACAGAATTTATTTCAGCTGAGACCCACACAGTAGAGAGAGTGGACCAGAGTCCATAGCCGTCTCCACTGTACTGGACAGATATAAGGTCTCCAGTGCTGACACAGGGGAGAGTCAGTGTGAGGTACATCTAAACAAAGGTAAGCTATTCATTGTCCTGGGCAGAAGCATGAGGAGGCCTGGCCATTGCCTTTGGACAGGATCACAAGGAGACCCAGCAGCATCGGGGGGCAGTCCGTGTAGGGGACAGTTCTGTTCTGGGCATGCAGGGCAGGATGACTGGGTCCAGTTCTGTGCAGGGGGCTTAGAGATAAGTCATGATTAACAAGGTAGCTGAAGCGAAGTGGAGGTCCAGGATAGGAACAGCGAGGGTCTAGGTGTAGCTTTGCAAAGCTTGAGCTGATCAGGTCCTCTTAGCTGGTCCTAGGGAGGGGGCTGGTGACTTTTTTCCCCTCCCTGTCTCCACAGCCTGGTATCTGTAAAGACTCAGCAAAGTCGTACTTTCATTACTGGTTTGTCGGAAAAGTCATGGTGCCTTTTTGCATAATTTTTGCATAGAAAAAGTATGTTATGGCCTTTCTAACTACCGAGTAGTTAGGCATTTGCTCGATCTGTGGTAGGGGAGTTAATAGGCTGGTTCTGTAACACTCATTGTGAGGGAAGTGAAAGACAGATGGTAGCGACTGGTTTTCCTAAGGTTTAGTCTGCTGAGATGGACTCCAAGACTCAGCACAATGTGGAGTTGCCTGGTTCTTGGTGGCTCAGTCACAGGCGCCCCAAAGAAACCCTCAGAAGTGTTCTGATGAAGGAATCCTGCCAGGTTGAACCAGTGCAGTAGCATTTTGGGGACTGCTGTTCATAGGTCAAAGTGCGGGTCCTCCATGGAGATTGTTTTTTTTTGTTTGTTCTGTCTATAGGCGACTTTCGGATGGTCGTTGGAGAGGAAAGACGAAAGTGTGGAATATTGTGAAGCCCAACGTAGCCCACTTCCGGGAGCTCTATGGCAGCATACTGCAGGAGAATCCCCAGGTGGTCTATGAAACCCAGCAAGGCCGACTGGAGGTAAAGTGGGCATGCAGGTAGTTGTTTCTGAGTCAGGAGCTAAGAAGGAACTGAGAAAGGGGTGGCGATCCTGAGCCAGTGGGGTAGCATTTATGTTTTATAAAGTGAGCATTGTTTGTAAACATTTATTTCCATGTATTGGAACAGTGCTGAAAGGTAGCAGGTGGAAGGGGGCTGCCTTTGGGGAGGAAAACTAGGGACAGCAGTGGGAGAGGGACTTGTTTTCACCTGCATAGCTTTCCACCATTTGATGTTCTTATGGTCCAGTCCATATTATCCACCAAAACACTTAAGGACTGTCTGTGACCTAGTGTTAGGGAGCTGGGTCCCACATGGCCAACAGCAGTTCAGATCCCAGCCCTGGCAGCTTGAAAACACATCAGGTGTCCGTGGGTGCTTGCCCCGAGTCCCGACAAGATGGGTAAGTGGAAGAGAAGGGACTGGTGTGAGCTGGCCCCCCTGGGGAGTGTGTCCCCTCTCGTTCTCTGTCTGTCTCTGCTGAGTACACATGCCCTCTCACAATTTAAGAACCAAAAAGCAAGTGAAAATAACTGTAGATTCCTTTCTTTCTATCCCCAATCCCGTTTTATGTACCAGTAATCGGTGTACATTTGCACAGACCTTTGTGCATGCATTTTAATGCATAATTGTATATGTACACTTGTATGGAGAAGTTGGTCTTTTTTAAAAAATGTTCTACATAAGTCGGCTCATACTGAATACATATTATTCTGAAGACAGCTTATCCCCTCAAGTGTTAGTTTATGTATTTTAACATTTTTCTTGACACATCTAACAAAACTTCTTGTGAAGATATTTATAAAAATACTGTTGGGGGAAAAAGAAAAAAACACCGTTGGGACCAGCAGATGGTGGAACGGCTACGTTGCTGAACTCCTACCAGGTCTAAGACTCAAACCATGATCAACTACATGGAAGTCCAGTGACATAGCCATCATGCCAACTGCTGGTCCCAAGTCCTGGACCTGGTGTCTTAAACTCACACCGGGTATGTGTGCGTGCCCAAGATTCTGAGAAGAGAGTGGAGAAGAAGGGACTGCGGCATTGTCATCCTCCCTGGGGGGTGATTTCTAGCTTTCTGTCTGTCTCTGTCTTTCTGGCGAGTACGCATGGTCTATAGCAAAAACACTTAACACTGTTAAGTGTTTGAGCTTGAAAATCAAAGAAACTTCTCTGAAAGAAAAGTAATTTGGTTTATTTTTAAACTGTAGAAACCAGTTTTTTGTTCCTTTAACACAAAGGACACTATTTTAGTGTACTTAAATATCTTTCTCCCCACATAACAGGGACAATTCATTGTATTGAATAACAAATTAATTGAATTTCTGAACTGACAAAGGAACTTGGGGAAAAAAGAATTATTTAAAAAATAATAGAGTGACATGAAATGCCAGAATACCCACCAGCTTAACAGATTTTGCTGTGTTTGCTTCACATTGAGGTCTTATTTATTTTTTGCTATTGGGCCTTGTGCACTTAGGAGAGATTGTCAGCGACAGACAGAGAAAGGGAGAAATCATCCCTCAAGGGGGATGGCCATGCATCAATCCCTTCTCCATTCTCCTTTTGGGATTTTGGGCATGCACACTTGCTCAGTATGATTTTTTAAGCCACAAGGTCTGGGACTCGAACCATAGCCAGATCATATCTATTCCAGTGCCTTAACCACCATGCTGGCTTCTTTTGTTTTTAATTTTTACTTTTGTCAAAGTAATGTGTGCACATGGCTTTAAAGCTGAATGGGGCCCATCTGTGATGAAACAGGTGTTAAGGTACCACTGCATGGGCTGGGGCCACATGTGAGGTCCGGATTCAGTCCTTGGACCTCCCTGAACTGTCCAGTAGTGCACACCTGCAGCCCTGGCCAGCTGGGAGGCTGTGGCAGAGGGAGGCAACACTGAGGCCTTGTCAAGGACACTTCCCTTGGGCCAACCCCAGAGCCAGATAGTTAAGGGAGCTGGATCCCACACGGCTGTCTGTGGCTCATATTCCGGCTTGACTGCTTGACAAACATGCCAGGCGCGTGTGCACAGATGACCAGAATCCCAGCAGGGTGGAGAAATGAAGAAGGGATTGCACCTTGATGTGCCCCACAGGCAGTTGCTTTTTTCCTCTTCCCCTTCTCCCCATCTCTCCATCTCCCTTTCTCTCTCTGTCTCTCTTCCTGGCAAGTGCACATGCCTTCTGGCAATTAAAAAAAAATAGGATACCTCGCTCTCCCTTACTCCCATTGAAGAAAAAAAAAAAGTCAAATGGTAACTTGCGATTTCTAACAAAATAGCGCTTCCTTGCTCTGCTTCCTCCTGCCTTTTCAGCCCTCCTTCCCAGAGGTAACAGCTTTCATCGTTTTAACTGATTCTCCTCATACCTTTTGTTCTAAAAAAAATAAAAGGATTCTACTGTTAATTTTTTTTCTTGTTTTGTATTTTATTTTTGCCATTCTTCCATGAAGATTTGTGAAGATGAGGATTTCTTACACTCTTACACTGCCCTGCTCAACATATGCGTGCACACACACACACATACACACACACTCACTCTTCCCTTCCTGCCTCATCTCCACTTGCTAGACATACAGTTATTTCTTCATTTTTGATTGAGTTAACAATAGTATTTACTTTATTATGACAGCTTTTTCTTTATTGCTGAGATACAGTATTATGAAATTTCTGTCCTGTACATGTTCGTTTTTCCTGGAGTTCACAATTGTCTCATTTGTTTCACTTGTTTAGTTTTTCTGTATACCTGTCACTAATTCATCCTCAGACTCTGACAGATGTGCTAAAAATTCCGTTACAGACAGATCTGTCAAGCATCTTTGGTTTCTTGGGGACAGTCTTCCCAGAGCCCCGGGTCCTGTTTCCTAGGCTTCCTGAACAGCCAGGCTCCTGGAACTTCTTTCATCACCCTGAGAATTTGCTTTGTCCCACTTCCCTGGCTCTTACTTGTAACTTCCTCTTCCAGGTTTAATGGTGATGTCTTTTATTGCTAGTACCTTCCTAACATAGGAAGGTAAATACAGATGAGGGAGGTACATTTTTGGTATATCTCTGAAAATTACTCTCCTGTTGATTGATAGTTTGGGCTAGATATCAAATTCTAGGGTACAATTTTTTAGGCGTTTTTAAGTCATAGTTCCATTTCTCCTCATTTCCATGGCTGCATTAGGATGTCCAGTGCCATTCGGATCCCCTGTCCTTGGAATTCCCTGGCCTTTTTAGCCTCTGGCAGTGTTTAGAGTCTTCCCTTTCCCAGTGTTTCTAAGGAATTTCATGATGTTTTGTCTTTGTATATGTTTGCTTCATTTACTGTTCCGGTACTTAGTAGGCCTTTCTCATCTAGAAATTTATGAGCTTCAATTCTGGCTTTTAAAAAATTTGTATTATTTAATTTGTAAAGTTTTGGCATAGGGCATGTGCTCTTGCCAGAGAGAGGGAAAGTGAGAAATCACCTCCAAGAGGACGTGGCTACACCACAGGCCTGTCTCCTTTAGTCTGTTCTCCAGATTTGGGGCGTGCACGCACACATATCCAGTGTGATTTTCAAACCGCCAAGTCCAAGAATCGAACCGCCTACTCGGACATGTGGGATCCAGCACCTTAACCACCACACCACCTGCTGACCCAGTGGTAAATTTTCTTTTATTATTTCTGTACTAATGTCTTCATACTCATTTTCTTGGCTTGTTCCTTCTGGAATTTCTGACCATTGGTTGCTGGACCTCTTTTATTTTTTTTCCCCTCTTTCCAGTTTCTTCGGAGTTTTTTGTTCATCTGTCTAGAAAAATTTTCGGAAGGCTCACCTAACACTTTTGTTAAATTTTTTTTTAGAATTATTTTATTTAACTTTATCCATTTATTTATTTTAATTTGACCAGAAAGTGATAGTGAGTGAGCGAGTGAAAGAGAGAAAGAGAGAGAGAGAAAGCCGTCAGGTCTGGGACTCAAACTGCGGTCAGCCGCGTGGGAGTCCAGCACCCTTAACCACCATGTCACTTGCTGATCCCTCCTTCTATTAAATGTTTAATTTCCCCCGAGTGTTCTTTAAGTTTATGTATTTATCCCATGAGTGAGACAGACAGAGACAGCGGGACAGTACCCACCCCCCGTGGTCTTGCGGCCATAATCTACTGCCAGTCTCAGCCAGCCTGGGTCACGGCACACAGGCACGTGGTATGCTTTGCTGGTCTGCAGGCCTGACCCCGCAGCCTTCCCACAGGGCTCAGCCTCGTAGAGTGTTGTGTTTACTGCTGGGCCGACGTCTGGCCACTGAAGGGTCTTTTTTTAGTATCCTAATCTTTAACGGCATTGTCTTTATCTCTTTATAATCTTTATCTTAATTTCTGAAGATTTTTCTTGCTCTTTACGTATCTTTTTTCTTCATTCCCTTTCTCTGCTGATTTGGTCTCACCTGTTATGTTGGAGGCTTTCCTCAAATGCCTGGATGTATTTCCTGGCCTGTTTTTAAAGAACAAGGCGTTAAAGCAGAGACTGGAAGTTCTTTGTGATAGGGCTTGTCAGCCGACGGGCTTCAGTGTAGGGAATGGAGCGAGGGTCTGCTGTTTCCTTGGAAGATCCCAGTGTGGTTATCTGTTGCATTTCTCCAGAGATGCTTTCTCATCTGATGAGAGGACAAGGAAATATGCCTAGCTGCCAACTTTCTAGAAACTAAGCCAGGGAAAAAGACGAGTTTCCTTTAACTGTGATGATAAACTTATCCAAACTCTTCCCTGTGGCCTACATAAGCCTTCATGATCTGATTTCTTTATCTGAAAAAACAGGCAAGCTTAAGGTTAGGGTCTTGAGATAAAGCTCCCAGCTCTGTGTGGTCTTCAGGGGACAAGCAACACTCAGCTTCTTTTCCTCTGTGGCCCATTCCAGGTTCCTTCACCCTTCCCTAACACTTCCGCTCACCTAGTGAGCATCTTCTTCTCCCAAAAGAGTCAGAGACCCTGGTCCCTTGTCCTTATACCATCAAAACTGGGCAAAGGCTACTGAGAGATGGGGATCAGCAGCCCACATCCTGATGAGGGAGAGCCTGGTGCTCCTGCCAGCATGGCAATGTGCTCCCTTTCGTGGACCCTTGGCTTGGGTTTCTAAGGTGACTGGTTGCAATCATAGCCTAATAGGACACGTTCCGTGTCCTCTGGTAGAAGCGTTCCTCCTCCTGACACATAGACCCTGGCGTTGAGGTGAGCTGCTCAGAATGAGCCAGTGGGTCACTGGGGTGATGGTACATGGGGCTGCCTCGACTTCCACTTGGTTTCTAGACCCATGTCTCCTGTAGTTGGGAAGCTAACCCCTAGGCCACACACGGACCACTGTGAGTCTGCCAGGCCACTCATTGGGTGTTGGGGGGAGGTGAGTGAGGGAGGCTTCATCCATGTCTGTGGCCACTCCCCTTGGCTCACATCTCTGTCTGGATGCTGCCTCCTGTAGAACCCATGGTCTTGGAGTCTCACGGGAGCTCGAGCCCTATTGTCATGTGATGATTTTGTTGTATATTGCAATGTGCAGTGGTGGAAATGGGGTGCATGGTGGAGAGGGCGTGCTTGGTCATCCCAGGAATGGCCTCCACCCCCATCCATGCAGGGACTGACATACACAAGGCTGGCCTGGTAGGTGGGGGACCACTGGTCCAGAGGGTTCTTTCTGCTGGGGACCTTAGTCTTTCCTCTCAAGGCCTTCACCTGGTTGAAGGAGACCCACCTGTACTATGGAGGATCATTAGCATCCCCCAGATTTTTCTGATCTGAATATTGATTTTGTCTAAAAAGTACTTCACAGCACTCTCTGGACTAGTGCATAACCAGACTACTGGGCACCATGGCCTAGCCAGCCTGATGCATGAGACCCACCACGCCCATATCCTTTAGCCTACCGCTGGCACCGACCTTGCCACTCCTCTGGGATGTGGCTTTGTGTTTTCTTCGCTCCATTAACCAGGGGAGGGAGTAGCAGCTTCCAAGGCTCCCGCTTGTTCTTCCACACTGTGATAGCCCCACCGTGCTGTTTTAGGGCCTGGGTCCCAGGACCGCTCCTGATAGCAGTTGTGGAAGCTAGGGTTTGGGCAGATTGGAAACAGGCCTCATCTGCATTCCTGCACTTCCAGTTACTGGATAGAGGTTGCCCTTTTGGCTGAGGAGAGGTCTGGGAGAGACTCTGGAGGAGGGACCCCCGCCAGCTCTCCCAGTAGCTAACAAAATGACAACATTGATCCTGGAGCCCAGATCGAGGCAGTGCCCACCGCATCCAGTCACATGGCCACATCTGCTTTCTAAAACTATGGGACCAGCAGATGGCATAATAGCTGTGTCGCTGGATTCCCATGTAGTTTTATTTATTTTTTAGTTTGCTACAGGGTGTGTGTCCTTGCCAGAGAGAGACAAAGAGATAGAGAGTGTGTGGGGGGGTTGGCTGTGCTGCAGTCCTTTCGACCCCATTCTCCTCTCAGGACTTTGGACATGCACGTGCCCTGTGTGTTTTTCAAGCTGCCAGGTCTGGGACTTAAACCATGCAGTTGGCCACGTGGGATGCAGCTGCCTTAACCTCCACACCTCTTGCTGGCCCCAATATTTACATTTTTTGACATTTATTTAGCCCAAACTATATAAGGGACAAAACCTGTGAATTTGGACCCATCCTACTAATAAATAGCAAAAATTTAGGTCAAAATACCCCCTCTACCTTTACTGATGACAGTAAATATGTCATTAGATCTTAAATAGATTTTCCACACAAAGCTAGAAAATCTAGTTATTGGTTTATAACTAATAAATATATCTATTCATGTGGGGCCAGCAGGTAACTGTGGAAGTTAAGGCAGCTGGATTCCTCATGGTCAACTGGGTTCAAGTCCTAGAACCAGCGGCTTCAAAAAACACTGGGCATTGGGACCAGCAAATGGCGTAATGGCTACATCACTGGACTTCCATGTAGTCAGCTGTGGTTCAAGTCCCGGACCCAGTGGCCTAAACTCATACCGTGTGCATGCGTGCCCAAGATCCCGAGAGGAGAATGGAGGAGAAGGGATTGCAGCATGGCCATCCCCCCTGGGGGGTGATTTCTCGCTTTCTGCCTCTCTGTCTCTCTCTGTCTCTCTGGCGAGCACACGTACCCTATAACAAAATCCTCTCCAAAAAACAAACACTGGGTGCACGTAGGAGCATGCCCCCCAGATGCCTTCTCCCATTCCAGCATGGCCAAACCTCCTTGGAGGCGCTTTCTCACATCCCTCTCTGTCTCTCTTCCATGAATGTATGTGCCCCACAAGAGAAGAAAGTAAGTGGGTGATATCTGGAAAGCCTGAATGTAAGATTCCATACCTTCACTCGTCCAGTTTTTCTTGGTGTTCTGTAGTTGAAGTTAACCCTGAACATCTGGTCCAAGATGTCCGAGGCAGGCCCTTCCCAGGCAGTACTACAGGCTCTCACTTGGCAGGTGTCAGTGTCTATGTGGTTTTTAAGAACTTGATTTTGTGCAGCAGAGTACAATTCAGTGAGAAGCTGGGGAAGCTAGGTCTTGCCTCAACTCTGTGGCTCAGTTTTGATTCAACGATTTCCAAGTAAATGATGCATAAGTGTGTATGTTTTTATTTCTGTATTTATCTTTCAGAAACCTAATGTGTTTTAGGAGATGTTGGGAGTAGAACCCACTGATTTTATGTACGCCTCATTAACACGTAATGACAACTAAGTCTCGCTGGTTCAGTTATTGATTCCCTGTTCAGCCCATGTGTCTGGGTACTTACTGTGTGCCAGGGGATTAGAGATGAATTAGATTAGTCTTGATCATCAGTGTGTTTCTATAACTTGTAAAATACAGCATGGTGTGTAAAGGCCCTACGGGCAGGAGATACAATTCGGATCACATTCTCTGGTTGACCATTGATCCTGGGCATGTTACTCGGTCTCTCTGAATTTAAATTTGAAGAGTAGGGCCACCCATGGCTTGGTGGCTAAGGCGCTGGTTCCCCATAGCTAGCTGACTGCACAACTCAGGTTCTAGACAGAGTGGCTTGTGTGCTTGCGTGCCCAGGATCCCGAGAGGGGATCACAGAAGGGACTGCAATGTGGCCATCCCCAGGGGGTGATTTCTCACTGCCCCGGCTTCCCCTGCTCACTCTGGGGGGTGTACACACTCTATAACAAAACTGAAGGAAAAATATAGAAACGAGCCTTCTTAGCATAGGGTGTGGGCACATATATGTTTGTGTGGTTTTCAATAGAAGCCATGTGTCTTTGAATATTTATGGAATGCAAACCACTCCCTATACATGTCTTTTTTAAATTTTTTATTCTCAGATAGATAAAAGCCCAGAAGGACAGGTCTCTCAGCTAATGACACTGCCCAAAACCCTACAGCAATGGCTGAATCGTATTATGGACCCTCCTGGGAAAAACCGAGATGTGGAAGAGACTTTGTTACAGCTCGCTCATGATCCCGACTGCGGGGACGTGGTACGGCTAGGTAGGTTCCCGAGTCTGACGCTGAGGAAGCATGGCCTGGGGGGGGCAGGGGTTCAGAGCAGACCAGACACACCACTTCTTCTCACCTAGCAAGACACAGAGAGAGGTCGTCTCTGGGAGGAAGAAAGCAGTGACAATGGGGGCCTTTCTTGACTCTGTTTTCCCCATTCGAAGGTGGTAGAAGTGTTTTCAGATTCCTGAGTCCTCAGTCACTGTCAAAGGGAGGAGCAGTGTTTCTTGTTCCCGCAGCATAACTTCTAGAGGTCGTTTAGAATGACGTGTTTGTGTTCTTCATGGTGGTCTGAGAGAGGTGGAGATGGTGACACTCTCAGTGCTCTGACAGCGTCAGGTACGCGTTTCTCCTGGACCAGCTCCCAGCCATGCATCTAGTCCAGAGTTTGGCAGGTTCCCTCCTACATGACCCCTCATCCACAGCACTAGTCCTGGGCCTGCCAGTGTTTATCAGGAAATCTGGACCTTATCTTCTGAGACACACTCCCTCGGAGGTGTAAAGATCACTTGCAGAATGTGCCCTTCCCTCAAGTGCGTCCGTTTTCCTGTTTTCATTGTGTAAATATTTACTGAACTCTCCCTTGTAAGCCACTGTGCTCAATGCAAATACAGTGATAATTACTAAGTTTTTGATTGATTTCTTGCATGGCAGAGAAAGAGAGAGAGGAACCCCAAAAAGCCTCCACGCCACAGTCCACCTCCAGTCTCTGCCAGATCTCTCATGCCTCCAGCATGCTCAGGAACGTCCAGGACATGCACCCATGACTTCCCCGGGTGGATTCCGTCATGTTGCCATCATGGCACCACCTGGTGCTGTGGCTGCCATGTTGGGCACTAGACCGTAGTTGGGTTCTGGCTGCTGTGGGCCAGTCCACGCTCGCTCACTCACAGACTGCGACAGGTTTTCCGAGCATGCGCTCAGCTCACAGCCCCTTGCTCTGAAGGCAGACCTGAGTGAGCCACGCTGTGTAACGTGGTACTGGGGACAGCCAGCGCTCTGCGGCCTTTTGAGTGGATGGAAGGCTTGAACAGTTGCTCGTCACTAAGGGATCCTGTGTGTGTGTCTTCAGAACAAAAATTTTTCTCCTAGATTAAACCACTTGGTTTTTTATCTTTTCATATCTTAGAACTGAGAACCAGAAGTCGTCAGCAGATTTGAAGTCGTAAAATGACTTGTGAGGGTCGCTCACCCGCTGCCTGCCCTGTTTACGGAGAGCAGACACAGGTGCAGAGCGGCTCTGACTTCCCTGGCTTACACAGCAGGCTCGTGTCCCACCACAGCGAGCCACTCCCAGTCCCAGCCCCTCAATCCTGGCCCCACATTCATGGCCCCTGTGACACCAGGACAGGGGTAGATTTGCTGCTCATATCATATACATGGAAGGAATATTTAGTTTCAGGTTCTAAAGCTGCTGTGATATGATAACATTTGTGTAGGTTTTTGGTATCCTCTCTGGTTTTGTTTTCACAGGGCTTTCAGCCATCGTGAGACCTTCTAGTATAAGACAGAGCACCAAGGGCATCTTTACAGCCGGTAAGAACTGTAGGAAGTCTACGTGTACCCGCCGCACTGGGTGGCGTTGGCACTCGGTTCAACTGTAAAGCTTGGGCTGGTCCCATGGCCTGGGGTGAAGGAAGCTGGAGTCCACACAGCCGGGCGCATGCTGCAGGTCCTGGACCTGGCAGTTGAGAAGCATGCCCAGCTTGTGTATGTCCTCAGGATCACAGCAGGAAGGAGACATGGAGGCAGAGGGGCTATGGCATGACCGTTCCTCATTGATGGTGTTTATTCTTTAACCTTTTCTCTCTCTGGCAAATACAAGTGCCATCTGTCAAAAATAATTATTTTAACTGTAATGCTTGGGCTGACCTCATGGCATAGCTCTTAAGGGAACCAGATCCCACATGACTGAGCATGGGGTTCAAATCCTAGACTCAGCAGCTTAAAAAACACACTAGGCATGTGCACATGTGTGCCCCAAATCCCGACAGGATGGAGGTGAAGGAGAAGGGATTGCAGTGTGACACGCTCCATCAAGGAGTGAGCGCTCTCACCTTCCCTCTGTCTATGTCTCTGTCTGGTGAATGGACACACTCTCTGAGTTATATCCAGAAATGAGATTAAAGTGAGATGAGTGCCAGCTAGGGGTGTGGTGGTTAATGCGGCTGGATCCCACACGGCCAACTCCGTGCTTCAGGTGCCAAACTTGGCAGCTTGCAAAATATACCAGGCCGGAACCAGCAATTGGCGTAATGACTGTGTCACTGGACTCCCATGTAGTCCTGGACCCAGTGGCTTAAACTCATCCCAGGCGCGTGTGCGTGCATGCTCAAGATCCCGAGAGGAGAATGGAGGAGAACGGATTGTGGTGTGGCCATGCCCCCTGGGGGGTGATTTCTCACTTTGTCTCTGTCTTTCTGGCGAGCACACACACCCTATAGCAAAAACCTCTCTTTAAAAAAAAAAAAAAAAAGAAAATATATCAGGCATGTGTGCGTACATGCCCAGGATCCCAGGAGGAGGATGGAGAAGAATGGATTGCAGCATGGCCACCTCCCCTGAGGTGTGATTGCTCACTTTCCCTCTCTCTCCCCAGTACGCACACGTGTCCTATAGCAAAAACTTAAGAGTTTAAAAAAAAGAAAGAAAGAAAGAAAGAAAGAAAGAAAGAAAGAAAGAAAGAAAGAAATAGAATGTAAAAGCTATATCTTCTAAGTGCTTATAAAAAGCTGAGTTTCTGTGGTGCCTAAAGGAAATATTGTAGTTGTTTATGAACAGCCATAACAGCACTGTGATCTGGCCGGCTAAAAGCTTCGGACTGTTTGAGGAATGTCATTGGAAGGTCGTCCAGCTCCTCCCAGTAGCTCCTGTTTGCGGATTCCCCTCATATTTTTGCATTTAGTGGAGTTGTGTACCGTGTTCTAAAACAGCACCTTCCCCTTATTCAGTCAGCTGCTTCTCACCCTCGTTGGTTTTTGTTTTTTCTGACATTTTTCTAAATACAGTAGTAAATCCACATTGCTCTTTGTTTTCACATCATCTATCATCTTGTCTGTCAGAGGTCAGGATTCAGCTCTTGCCCCCACCACTCACCTCCACCCTTCCCTCCCTCCGTCTTGTCTTGTGGTATCGTTCGGCTAAGTCAGTGTGACATTGCCGTGAGTCTCTTAACACACTCTGCCTCCCTGCGCATGCTCTTCTCCCAAGGACCTCGTCCTCCTGTGTCCCATCGGGCAGATCTGCCCTTTGTAACGTGTGTCTTTCACCTTCTCGGTGTGGCGCACTCTCATTTTGGTGAGGTGCATCATCCAGTAATTTCTTGAGAAAGCAGGTAAATTCTGAGACCGTGCATGTCTGGAAATCTCATTCGTCGACCCTCACACCTGATACTTAATCAAGGTATAGATCTCGTTTGAACCGTGAAATGACGTCTGTGATTGCCGTCCCACTTCCAGGTTAGTATAGAAGACCAGAGCCTGTTTTTTTTTTAAAGAGGTTTTACTATAGGGCACACACACTCACCAGAAAGAGAGAGACAGAGAGATAGAAAGCGAGAAATCACCCCAAAGGAGGGGGTGACCATGCCACAATCCCTTCTCCTCCATTCTCTTCTCGGGATCTTGGGCACGCATGCACACGCGCCTGGTGTGAGTTTAAGCCACTGGGTCCGGGACTCGAACTGCGGTCGCCTACATGGGAGTTCAGCGACATAGCCATTATACCAACTGCTGGTCCCACCAGAGCCATTTTGATCCATCATCCCTTGTGGGTGTCTCCCTGGAAGCCTGTGAGGTCATTTCCCCAGGGCTCTGAAGCCCTCAGCAATGTGCTTCGATGTGACATTTTTTTATCTATTCTCCCTGATACTTACTCATTGCCCTTTCAGTTTGGAAACCCAGAATAAGGGAATATAAAACAATTACCTTTTGTTATTTCTTTATTTTTACCATCTGTTTTCTCTGTTCTCTCTCTGGAAATCCTTTTCTTTTTAAGAAATATTTTATTCCATTATTATTATTTTTTCATTTGACCAGAGAGAGAAAGGAAAGTGAGAAAGCAAACCACCAGATCCAGGACTCAAACCACGGTTGGCCATGTGGGAGTCCAGCACCTTAACCATCACACCACTTGCTGGCCCCTCTGGAATGCCTTTTAATCTGATATTAGACCTCTTAGACTAGTCCTTTGGTTTTCTTTTATTTTTTTGTTCTTTTTTTTTTTTTTTTTTTTTTTTTAATCTCTTTAAAGCCTTTATTCTGCCTTCTTGGAAATTTTCTCAGCTTTAGCTTACAGCACTTCCATTGAATTTTTTATTTCTGCTATTAAAATTTTAATTTACAGAAGCTCTTGTTTTGGTCATTGTCATTGTGAATGCTCCTTTTTTTTTTCATTATATTCTTTTATGGGCTTAAGCATTAATGTATCTTTGGATATTGCCAAATTGCCCTCCAAAGTGACTATATCAATTCATGTTCCCCTTAGCAATGTACAGTTAATTATTTCCTCCCCATTCTTTCTTAAACACTTACTGAAGGCTTTAGTGTATTTTATCCCTATATTCATTGCCTGGTAGCCCTGGAGTGTAGAGGCTGGTTGTCTTGAGCATTCACTTGCTTCCCTTTCACTTCTGAAGATACCAGAGATTGAGCACATGCATGACCGTGTGTGTGTGTGTGTGTGTGTGTGTGTGTGAGTGTGCATGAGAGACAGATAGAGATGGAGACAGGCCAGCACCCTCCCCTCGCCATGCTGTGACCCTTGGCCCAGTCCTCCAGCCCATCTGCTTTCAGGCACTTGGCACACGCCCTGCCTATTTCAGCTGGCCATGGCAGACCATGCCCGTGCTTTGCAGCACCTCATCACGTGATGGCTGTTCTAGGCGGTCCTTCTGGAGAGCCATGTGCTGAGCATCTCATGCTCACTGCTCAGGGCATAGTACCATCCTGCCTGCCAGGACTCATTCTCTGGAGGGGGAGGCATGGATGTTGATAGACAATTGCTGGGACCAGCAGGTGGCATAGTGGTTATGTTGCTGGACTACCACATGGTCAACCTGGTCCATGTCCCCGACCCAACAGGTGCGTGTGCATGCATGCCCAAGATCCTGAGAGGAGAATGGAGGAGAAGGGATTGCAGCGTGGCCAACCTCCCAGGGGCAGTTTCTCACATTATGTCTGTCTCTGGAAGGCTCATGTGCCCTATGGCAAAAATGTTTCTCTAAAAATAAATAAATAAACAGGGGACCAGGAGGTGGTGGGGTGGTTAAGGCACTGGGCACTTCCACATGCACGACCACAGTTTCAGTTCCAGACCTGGTGGCTTGCTTCCTCACTTTCTCTCTCTCTCTCTCTCTGGTCAAATTAAAATAAATGAATAAATAAATAAAATTAAAAATAAAATAAAGAAACAAATATATTTTTAAAAATAGACAAGTGTCATGCAGGGAGAGAAATGGCACATTGGTAGCCCAGAGAAGGAGCGATCTCACAGCGTCATTCTGGTTCCTGGGTTGGGGATGGCCAGGGAGCTGGTATGCCACACCTCTCCTTGTCTCCCAGCCCACCGCCTTGGATTCCCATCTGGCGTTCGGCCCCAGGAACATAATGTTAGCCTCCTGAGTTTTTCAAAAGATTCAACAAAGACTCGAGAGCACGTGTGCTAGCCCTGCTACCCTGAAGGTCTTCTGCCCGCTGGGTGTACAGCTTTGCATTACAGTGCGGACACTCATTAGCCAATGTCCTTGGAGCCTGCCTGGCCAGACCGGAGACCAGGTGCTCTGTTCTCCTGGGGTGGGTCGGGCTGTTAAGCTGTGTCTGCCATGACTGTGGTTCCCTTGCCATGATTCTCCTCAGGTGAGGCTTGATGATTTGTGTGTTTTTTTTGCGTTTTTTTTTTTTCTTTTTTAATTTTGTCTTCTCATGCTGTGAGAAATTGTTAGAATTAACGGTTTTTGTTGTTTAGATTTTTAAAAATTGCTTTAGGGACATGTAAGTAAGATATTTACAGATCCTATGATGTCTAGGATCTGCTTCAAAATAAAACATGGTAAAAGGAGGTAGATAAGGGGCAGATGACACACAATTGGACAGGAGTGGGCCAGCAGAAGGCATGGTGGTTCAGGCAGCTGGATCCCATATGCCCAGCTGTGCAGTTCAAGTCCCAGCCCCGGCAACTTGAAAAACATGATGGGCGTGTGTGTGTGTGTGTGTGTGTGTGTGTGTGCGTGCCCAAAATTCCAAGAAGAAAATGGAGGAGAAGGAATTGTAGCATTGCCATCCTCCCTGGGGGAATGCTCTCTTATGTTCTTTCTCTCTCTCTCTCTCTCTCTCATGCAAGTGCTCACACCCTATAGCAGTTTTTGGAAAAAAAGGAGTTAGTACATTGCTGAAGCTGGTTGAAGATATGGTTAGTACATTGCTGAAGCTGGTTGAAGATATGTTGCTCTTTGATATTTTTTTTTTTAAATGGTTGAATTGGGACTAGAAGATGGTGTGATGGTTACTGATGTTGCAGGACTCCCACCTAGTCAACTGTGATTTGAGTCCCAGACCCAGAGGCTTAAAATGGGGCGGGTGTGCATGTGTGTGCAAAATCCTGAGAATGGATTGTGACATGCCATCCCCCTGGGCGTGATTTCTCACTTTCTGTCTCTCTGGCAAGCACACGTACTCTATAGCAAACGTCTCTTAAAAAAAAAAAAAGAAAAAAAAAAGAAAGAACGAAACTTAAACTTTTCTCTAATAGAAGGTTTAGAAAATCCAGTATCATCATCTCTTGATATCTCCAACCTAACAAGAGCCTTTTCTCTCTGCACACATTCTGTCCTTGGCCAGCAGGGGGCAGTCCATCACAGACCTCAGCCAGATGCTGCTTCCTCTGAGCACTCACCTGCTTCCCTCTCACCTGAAGAGATGCCAAATGCAACAGTGGGAGGCCAGAGAGGCAGAGCATGTGTGACCTGGCACCGCGGTCACAGACACTGGAACACAGCAAGCAGCCCTTCCAGTGCTCTGGGTTAACCTACCTGTGCTCTGGCCTCTGTGCTTATGGTGTCATGGACCATGATGAAGGCTGCCTAGCCTAGGCCAAGGGCAGGAGGTCGTGAGTCCCAGAGACAAGAGTTCAGATTACAAGTTGTCCACTGTGCCTTGGACAGGTTACCTACTTCTCCCAGTTTTCATCTCATACAGATAATTATGCCAGCCTCACTGGGTTATAAAAATGATATCTTAAGACATACAGATCTGGCCCCATAGTAGTGACTAAAAGGGGCCAGATCCCACATGACCAGCTATTGTTGGGGTCCTGGCCCTGGTCCTGGCAGTTTGAAAAACATACGAAAGCTTACCAGGATAGAAATATGGAGAGGGCATTGCAGGACAGCCACTCCCTATTGGTGGGGGATTTGTTTGTTTCTCTCTCTCTCTCTATTTCTGTCTCTGTCTCTCTCTGACAAGTGCATGTACCCTCTAGCAATTAGAAAAGAAAAAAAAGATGTACGAATGCATCTAACACTGAGCCCTGTCTGCTCTCTTTGTCATAATTACCTGGAAGCTTCCTGATCTCTCTCACCCACGCCTGTGTACACTGTCCTGCTCAGACGGCATCAGCCTGCTAACTGGCATCCAGCTGGAGGGGGCAGCAGGGACAGGCCCTGAAGGGCTGCTTTGCCATTCTCTTCCCTGTTCCCACAGCTCAGAACTTCTGTCCTCCTGCCCCTTGTCCTTCTCAAGTCCTTTCGTTGTGGTCACAGCTGTCATCATCCTCTTTTGCTTTCACTGGGTCCTTCTCCTTGAAATCTCAAGTTCTGCTCTCATTCCATTTTTTAGCCAGTGGACACATCTGATGATGGTCTCTATGGGGAGGCAGCCCCAGTGTGCCTGGTGTCCTCTGAGACTCCTGGTAGCCATCACTCTCCCCTCTGCAGCCTCTGTTACGTACGGGAGGTGGGCAGGTGGGGTCTGTGCCCCTCAGCCAACACACACCTTTCATAGTCCAGTTCAGTCAGCTAATGGGACCAGCTAAGGCCCTGGGAGAAGACATGGTCTGAAACTGGAGTTATTCCCCTTCCTTAGTCTGTATATGACGGGGCATTACTTAACCTTCCTTCTGTGAAATAGGGGGCTACCCATAGCCCAGCTCACAAGGGGCTCGGGCCCGAATGAGAGTGGCCAGCATGGTGCCTGGTTCCTCCCTTGTGCCTTGTGTACTGGAGCAAGTCTAGATCTGAACCCGGGAGGATGTCGTGTCTGTAACCAGCTCAGGGTTGCCCTTCCTAGCCAACTGTCGGGTGCCAGGGCAGTGTGTGCTCATGTGGGATGACACACTTGTTTTGCCAAGGGACCTGGCCAGTGAGAGGGAGAGGCAGAAAGCATGCTCCAGTGAGGCATAGCCACGCAGCAATCCTCTCTCCCATTTCAACATCCTATTGGGAATTCGCACATATGCCCAGTGGTGTTTTTCTCGGGCTGCTCTGTCTGGTGTTCAAACTGTAAGGTTGGCCGTGTGTGAGCTGGCTCCCTTAACCATTGGCCCACGGGGCCGGTTAAGGCATTCTCTCATTATTCCCTCAAAATACCCTGAGACCACATATACCCTTGTTCAAGTGTAAGTAGAGAAATGCTTCTAAAGCCAAACACTTTTTTTTTTCCATAGGGTATGTGAGCTCACCAGAGAGAGACAGGCAGACAGAGGGACAAAGGGAAAGTGAGAAATCACATTCTGGGAGAATGGTCACATTGCAGTCCCTTCTATATTCTCCCCGTGGGATTTTGGGCACACCCATACATGCGGGCACTGATTTTCAAACCACGAGGTCTAGGACTTGAACCATTGTCAGCATGTGAAAATCTAGCACCCTCACCACTGTGCCCACTGCTGACCCCACCAAACACTATTTTTCTTTGCCTTTAGCAGAGGATTTGGCTATATCAGAAATCATACTGACTTCTCTGAGACTGCTGTCAGTAGAACAGTCAGTGTTCAGTGCAGTAGCATACCCCACCGCCAAGGCAGCCCCGCCACTGAGGGGCAGTGGGAGAGAGCAGTAGTGGCCTAGTGCTGCCCGGCTCTCCCTCTCCTGGTAGCTGCAGAGGCATCACCTCTCAGACTGGTGACAAAGGACCTGCTGAGCAGACACAGCGACCTGGCAGGAAGTTCTTCATCTGATGGAGAGGAGTAAACTCTTGGGAGTATTCTTTTTTTATTTAGGAATTATTTTTGTATTTAATTTTGTTTGGGTTTAGTGTTTTATTTATTTATTTTTTTCTTAATTTGACCAGAGAGAGAGATTAAGGGAAAGCAAGAAAGCAAGCCTCGAGGTCCAGGATTTGAATCACAGTCAGCCATGTTGGGAGTCCAGCACCTTAAACACCATGCCACCTATCGACCCCAACTCTTGAAGCATTCTGATGTGGGAGTGGGTAGGTGAGACATGGGGAGATTTACTGACCAGCCTGAGAGAGAAGGGAAACACAGACCAGGGAGAGCCTTGAAGGCCATGTTAAGGAATATCCAGAGGTCCTTTGGAGGTCAGAGGGAGGCCACCGAAGAATTGTAGAAAGACCACCATAGCGAGAGAGTAAGAGCAGACTGAAAGGAGATGAGCTGTTGCTATGGAGACTCATAGCTAATGGAGAAAAGAGAGTCCAGTGGATGTAGATGGAGCTGTCCAGGTCTGGTGATGAGGGAGTGTGGGAGTTAGAGGGGAGGGAGGAGTCAGAGCCAACTCGGAGCTCCCTGGCTTGGGGAGCCACAGTGCCATTGCCCCCAGGGGAGGAGGCTGGGCAGGTGATGGGTTTAATTTTTGAAATCTGATTGTATTCCCCCCCCACCTGACTTTCTGGTCGATCAGAATTAACTCTGGGGCCAAATACCTGTTTGCCTTCCTAGCTTCGGGAGACTCAACTGACTTAGCCAGGCAGGCTTAGTCTTGTTCCTGAGAAGATCCTGACATGCCACAGTTGATCCTCTCCAGCCCCTTCCCGAGACTCAGGAGAACGGATCCTCTGCCTCTGAGCTCTTACTACTAAAGGTTTCTTTCGTTTCCAGGGACCTACATACTTAAGTGAGAACAGCACATAATGGTAAAGATTTTGTGTGTGTGATATACTTACCGCTTAAGCCTTGAAAGTTTTTTAAAACAGGTTGTGCTTCTGCCTCAGAAGAAATTTTCTCTGTAGATATGTGTAACTGATTTGAATTATGTGGGAGACTGTTTGGGACATTCTAATTTTCTGTCCCATGAATCTGAAGTCCAGCATCATGGAGCGGTGGAGACCTCTCAGCCTAGCTGTTCCTCTGCCCACTTGTTTCCTGAAGAACTTCACTGGCAGTGCACCTGCCCAGGGGGTTCATGGTCTTACGAGTGTATGAAGGGTCCTCAGAAAGCTCATAGGGAGTACGTGTTACGAAAGAACTACACCTGGATTACAGAGTTATGTTTCCCCATAATAAATTTGGACTGTAATTCCATTTTCCATGAACCTTTTGGACTCCCGATAGAATTCTTGATCTTTGAGCAGGTGAATACCGAGCTATAACAGGTACCACCAACTCTCAGTTTCTCTTGCAGCACCTCCTTGGCTAATAGATGCTGGTTACTTTTAAGAATTATTTATTTAATTTTTAATTCATTACTGTTATTTTTAAATTTGCTGTAGGGCACACGTGCTCATGAGAGAGAGGGGAAAGAGAAGGGGGAAGGGAGTGAGCAAGGTGAGAAAGCTGCCAGGTCCGGGACTTGAACCACAGTCAGCCATGGGGAGTCCATCACCTTAACCACCACACCACCTGCTGGCCCAGTAGCTGGTGTTCTGTGACTTTGTTGTCCCCTTTCATGCTGCGTGTGTTCCTTTTCCTGTCACGCCGTCTGCCCTTTCGTATGAATTCTCTGACTGGTGCAAGTCCTTTGCTGGCCGTATGTGATACAGAATCACCCACTCTGGGGTTGGCACTTTACTCTTTGGGTGAAAAATTTTCATTTACAAAGTTCAATTTATTGATTTTGCCTTTTGTACTTAGGAATGTTTCGCATCCTACTTAGGAAATTTTTGCCTGTTCTAAGTTATGAAGTTCAAGTCCTTGAACTTTGTCGAAATTAAAATGGAAAGAATCCTTCACTCTTTTTAAGGTTTTTAATTTTTTTTTATTTAATTAATTTATTTTTTGCCATAGAGTGCCTACGCTTATTAAAGAGAGACAAAGGGAAGGAAAGTGAGACATTACCCCCCACGGCCACTCCACAGTCCATGTTGCTCTCGGGATTTGGGGCTGCACACACACGCACCTAGTGTGATTTTCAAGCCCCCAGGGCTGGGACTCACACGTGGTCAACCATGTGGAAGTCCAGTGCCGTAACTACCACACTGCCTGCTGGTCCCAAGAACCCTTCGTCCTCATCTGGTGGTTCTTAACCTTGTGCACATCCGGGTTCCTGTGACGGTCTGTCTAAAACTCTGGCCCCGTGCACGGCAGCGCACATGTGCACACCCAGACTTCCTGCAGTTCCCCGCTGACCTCCTCGCTTATCTTTGGACTCCTTGCTGGAGGGCCCCTAATTTAGTCCAACCTGGTCATTCTGCAAATGAGGATACTGAGGCCCTGAGCAGGAGCATCAGGCTGTCCACCTGGCCAACTCGGGCAGTTGGGTCTCCTCGTTCTGGCTCCTTGCAGTGCTCACTTTGACACAGCTCCCTGCGGCTGTCTCCTGGCAGAGCCACCGAGGGGAAAGTGCTTTCAGTGTGGGCGGTTTCTATCCACTCAGGAGCAAAAACGGCTACACGGCAACACCCATCGACTTTGTGTATTAACCTTCAGTGGCTCCATGGAGTCTGTGACTAAGGTATTTGAAGTCGAGCTGGGAATTAATTGTCATGGCCTTGCATCTTCCTCCAGCCTGACTCAGGGCCTCAAGGTTGCCATGTGGCGCTCACCGTGAGCCAGCCTTACCTGGCTCCATTTTGTCTTTTGGCTGGTTCTGGCTGGGCAAGTGGGCGAGGTTTAAGAGTGGTTGCTTTCAGGAGGAATTAGAAGGGGCAGTGGCAGGGAGAGGGCTCTGAACATGTTGCTGGGGCAGTGGCACCTGCAGGTAGTCGGTGGCAGATAAGCCGGGCCGGGGCGTCCACTCCTGATTTTCCTGGTACCCTGCCCTCCTGCCTGCTGCTGCCTGCAGTAACATCCGTCCTCGTAGGCTCTCAGCTGACTGGGCAGCTTACAGGGCAAGGCACTTTCAAGAGAGTGCTTACACGCCAGTGCTAGGCATCTCCAGGAAAAGTTCTGTTGCCTGGTTCATGTGCTTGTAAAGTGCACTGCCAGGGACATGCATTCCACATTGTGGTTTGCATCTCAGAGCGGACAACACTGTCTGGCCTTCGACCCACACCCCGAAGCACAGGCTGAATAATGTCACCCTCCACACAGAGGAAGCTGAGCTATAACCTGCGTGAATGGGATCCCGTTAGGTCTGAGGAACAGTGCCCCTTTTATTTTTGCCTCCTTCTTTCCCATTGGCCCCCGAGGACCTCTCCTCCAGTTTCACCACATACTTGTGATGAGCTAGCCCTGGGGAGGGCATGCTCAAGGGTCAGTGTCTGGCCGGGGAGGATTTTAACAGCATCTCCTGAGTGCCCACTCTGTACTCAGTGGTGGAAACAGAGATGCATGAGACAAGGTCCCTGTCCCCAAGGAGCCCGCGGTCCAGGTAGAGGGCTGGTCAGCAGACAGGCACCTGATAGTGTGGTCGTTGCTGAGCTGGAGGTGAGCATAGGTAGGCGGGAGCAGCCTGGGAATCCAGACAGTCTGCTCAGCCTAGAGAAGATGGAATGGGGCACACAGGGTTTACTGAAGTGGCAGGAGGAGCAGTTGCTGTGGGTTGGCAGGGGGATGCACAGTGGATTGGGGGCTGGAATCTAGGCCCTGGGGGAGAGAAAGGGCCAAGGGTGTCCATTCATACACAGTCCCTCTCCTCCTTTTCGAAAGAGCTACTAAATTAAAGGCTGCCAACGTGCTCCTAACTGAAAAGATTCACTTACCCCAGTAACTCGGCTACCCTTGGCACCATATTGCCCTGTCAGTGCTTGCTGAAGTGAGAAACATTTCCCCCCACATTGATCACAGTAACTTTTTTTTTTTTTTAGTGGAGAGATTTTTGCTATATGACGTGTGCTTGCCAGAGAGACAGGAGACAAAGCGAGAAATCACCTCCTAGGGAGGATGGTCATGTGGCAGTTCCTTCTCTTCCATTCTTCTTCTGGGATCTTGGGCACATATGCACATGCACCCAGCATGATTTTGAAGCTACCAGGTCCAGGACTTGAACTGTAGTTGGCCATGTGGGAGTCCAGTGAAATAACCACTACGCCATCTGCTGGTCCCAATCACAGTGACCTTAAACAGTCTTCAGCTCCCTGGTCTCTGAGAGCCCACATGTCAGCCTATGGCTGCCCCACTCCAAAGGCAAGACACTTGAGAGAATTTCACGGACCCCAGCTCAGAATCCACTCAGCAGGCCTCCACATGCTCACGCTCTCTTCTCTTCTAGGCATGAAGTCAGTGATTTATAGTTCACTAAAACTGCACAAAATGTGGAAAGGATGGCTGAGGAAATCACCCTGACTTTGCTTGCTTTTATGTCATGTACAGGTGAATAAAGTGGTTGATCCTTTTTGACAGAACAGCCTTTGTTACTTTGATACCAGTTTAAAGATGTGTTGGGTTTTTAAATGTATGCCTCAGACATCATCCCAGGTGGGCCCCAGATACCTCTGGAGAGTGTAGCATCAGAAGAAAAAAATTTTCTCTGTCTACAGAACTGCATGGCGCTGCATACCAGCTTAACCGTGGCCTGCACCAGAGGGTCCGTGAGTGTCTGAAATGGGACAAACTGTGTTGCTAAGACACATGGCCTGAGGGGACTGCAGGCTGGGCAGGCATGGCCCTCTCAGCCTGGCTGGTTATATTCCTGTCTCCATCCCATCACTTGGTTTCTTTCCTGTCACATCCCCATATTCCCGGGTCTAGGCTTTTTATGTTTTTCTGTGTTCTCTGCATGTGGCAGAGGAGCCTTCAGGGAGGAGCCTGGGACATAGGGCATGCAGAGACTTCCCTGCTGTAACAGTTGGGGCTTGTCTAGGAAACAGAAACCACCGCAGTGCCTTGAACAACAGAGCCAGGCATATTTGCCCCCACTTTCTTCACAGCTTTCTGTCCTTTGTGGTG
>AAPY01534280.1:0-22992 GCA_000181375.1 Tupaia belangeri
CATCTTTAGAGAGTGTTTTTTTCAACTCATTCTTCTATCTTTTCAGTCCCTTATCTGATACATAACTTACAAAAATATTTTCCCATTCTGAGGGCTGTCAATTTACACTAATTACTGTGTCTTTTTCCATGCAGAAAGTTTTTAGTCTGATGTAATCCCACTTGTCTATTTCGGGGAATATCGACTGTGCATTGGGGATCTTATTTAAGAAGTCAAGCAAAATGAGAAAAAGTGATTGACTGTTTTTAAAAAAATACTTAGAGGGAACCAGCAGTTAGCGTAATGGCTATGTCACTGGACTCCCACGTAGTCAACTGCGGTTCACGTCCTGGACCTGGTGGCTTAAAACTCACGCCAGGCACATGTGCGTGCATGCCCAAGATCCCGAGAAGAGAATAGAGGAGAAGGGATTGTGGCATGATCATCCCCCCTGGGGGGTGATTTCTCGCTTTCTGTCCCTATGTCTCTCTCTGTCTGTCTGGTGAGCACACGTGCCCTATAACGAAAAAAATCTCTCCAAAAAAAAAAAGAAAAGAAAAGAAAAAAAATTAGAATAATAATAATAATGATTGGGGAAAACACAGAAAAGATATTGAATGTTGAAGCGAGGAGATTAATGTCTCTGTATTGACTGACATGCATGGCATTCCCTTTTGAAAAAGCATTGTAATACACTGTAAAGTTATACGTAATCCAATGTAATATAAAGAAGATTATGATGATAATTAAATAAATAAATAAGGAAAAAAAAAGAATTTTCTAAAAAAAAAAAAAAAAGAGGAGTCTTTCCCGTCTTTCCCTACCCCAATGTCTCCCAGAGTTTCCCCCCCGCCCCGGGTTTTCTAGGAGCAGTTTTATAGTTTGAGGTAATAGATTTAGATCTTTGATTCACCTTGACTTAATTTTTGTCAGAGGTGACAGGTAGGGGTCTGGATTCATCTTTTCAGGTGGAAATTCAGTTTTGCCAGCACCATTTGCTGACAAGATTTTTCTTTTCCCAGTGGATTGAATGGTACCTCTTGTCAAAAAATCAGTTGACTGTATGTTTGGGAATTTACTTCTGGGGACTCTATTCTGTTCCATTGGTCCACATGTCTGTTTCTGTGCCAGTACCATGCTGTTTTGATTACCACAGCTTTGCAGTATATTTTTGGATCAGGGAGTGAGATGCCGCCCACTCCACTTTTCTTGTGTAGAATTGCTTTGGCAATACAGAGTCTTTTATGATTCCAGACAAATTTTATGATTGTGTTTTCTAGATCTGTGAAGAATGTGTCTGGTACTTTGATTAGCATTGCATTAAATATGTAGATAATTTGGATAGAATTGCCATTTTGATTATATTAATTCTTCCAATCCAGGAACATGGGATGTCTTTCCACTTTTTTGTGTCATTTTCAATTTCTTTTTTAGCTTCTCATAGTTTTCCTTGTGGAGGTCTTTAACTTCTTTGGTTAGATTTATTCCTAAACATCTTATACTTTTTGTGGCTATGGTAAATGGAAGAATTTTTTTTCAGTTCTATCTCCATCTGCCTATTGTTCATATATATAGAAATACTATAGATTTCTGTATATTGATTTTGTATCCTGCATCCTTACTGTATTCATGTACTACTTCCAGAATTTTTTTAAATGGAAACCATTGGTTTTTCTATGTATAAAATCATGTCATCTGTGAATAGAGAGAGTTTCCACCTTTTGTTTTCCTATTTGGATGCCTTTAAGTTTTTCCTCTTTTCTGATTGTGTTGACAGCAAATTCCAGTACTATATTGAAAAGGAGTGGAGAAAGTGAGCATCCTTGTCTTGTACCTGTTTTTAGTGGGAAAGCTTTCAGTTTTTCTCCATTCAGGATGATGTTCGCTATGGGTTTTTCATAGATAGCTTTTATTGTGTTGAGACATGACCCTTCTATGCCCATTTAGCTGGGAGTCTTGATTGTGAAGGGATGTTGTATCTTATCAAATGCTTTTTATGCATCAACTGATATGACCATATGGTTTTTATCTTTCTTCCTGTTAATATGGTGTATTACATTTATGGTTTTGTGTATGTTGAACCAACCTTGCATTCCTGGAATAAAGCCTACCTGATCATGATGTATAATCTTTTTTATAAGTTGTTGGATACAATTTGCTAGTAAATTGTTGAGAATCTTTGTGTCTATATTCATCAGAGATATTGGTCTCTAATTTTCCTTCCTCATACTGTCCTTATCTGTTTTAAGGATAAGTGTGATAGAGGCTTCATAGAATGAGTTAGGGAGAGATTCACCCTTTGAGATCTTTAGAAATAGCTTGAGCAGGGACCAGCAGTTAGTGTAATGCCTGTGTCGCTGGACTCCCATGTAGTTGACTGCAGTTTGAGTTCCAGACCCGGTGGCTTAAACTCACGCCAGGCACGTGTGTGTGTGTGCCGAAGATCCCAAGAGGAGAATGGAGGAGAAGGGATTCCAGCGTGGCCATCCCCCTGGTGGGTAATTTCACGCTTTCTGTCTCTCTGTCTCTCTCTGTCTTTCTGGCAAGCACACGCACCCTATTCAAGAAAAAAACCTCTCCAAAAGAGAAAAAGAAAGAAAGAAAGAAGAAGAAAGAAAGAAAGAAAGAAAGAAGAAAGAAAGAAAGAAAGAAAGAAAGAAAGAAAGAAAGAAAGAAAGAAAGAAAGAAAGAAAGGAAGAAAGAGCAGAATAAGGGTTAACTTTTCTTTGAAAGTTCTGGAGAATTCAGAGATGAATCCATCAGGACCAGGCTTTTCTTTGTTGGGGGTTTATTTGTTACTGATTCAATCTCCTGACTTGTTATGGGCCTATTCAGACTTTCTATATCCTCCTGGCTCAATCTTGGTAAGTTTTATATGTCTAGGAATTTGTCCTAGACATCCAGATTGTGTTGTTATTCGCATATAGTTGTTCATAATATCCTCTAATGGTGTTTTGTATTTCTACTTTGACTGTTTTTATATTGCCTGCTTCATTGCAGATTTGATTCACCTGGTTTCTTTCTCTCTTCTTCTTAATATGTCTCACTAGTGGTGTATCAATTTTATTGATCTTTTCAAAGAACCAACTTTTACTTTCATTTATTTTCTATATAGTTTATTTTCTATTTATGTATGCTCATATCTTTATTATTTTCTTTCTCCTGGAGTTTTTTGGATTTTTTGTTGTTGCTTTTCCAATTCTCTGAGGAATGATGTTAGGTGATCCATTTGCCTTCTTTCCACCTTCCTCTTATGTGCACTAATTGCTATGAACTTCCTTCTTATGACTGACTGCTTTAGCAGTGCCCCAAAGATTATAGAAATTCATGTCCTCATTGTCATTGGCTTCCATGATTCTTTTGATTTCAGCCTTTATTTATTCAGTAGTTGTGGAGTCATTCAGGAGTAGGTTATTTAGTTTCCATGTATTTGAGTATTTTGAGAATTTCTCTTGAAATTAAACTCAGGGTTTAATTTCATCATGATCAGAGAGATGCTGGATATAGTTTCTATACCTTTGAACCTGTAGAGGCTTGCTTTCTGCCCTATGATGTGGTCAGTCGTCGAGAAGGTTTCATGTGGGAGTGAGAAAAAAGTGTATCTCATGATTTTTGAATGGAAAGTTTTATAGATGACTATTAAGTCCATTTGATTTATAGTATCGTTTAGATCTTTTATCTCTTTATCTGTTTTTTGTCTAGATGATCTGTCAAAAGGGTTTACTGCAGTGCTGAGGTCTCCAAGAATTAGTGTATTGTAGTCTACCTCCCCTTTTAAATCTAACAGTCTTCCCTTCACACACAGGAGCCTATGTTAGGCGCATAGATATTTATAAGCATTATATCTTCTTCTTTTTTTTTTTTTTTTTTTTTTTTTTTTTTTGAGAGGTTTTTGCTATAGGGCGCTTGCGCTCACCAGACAGAGAGATAGAAAGCGAGAAATCACCCCCCAGGGGGAATGGCCACACCACAATCCCTTCTTCTCCATTCTCCTCCTGGGATCTTTGGCACACATAAACACGTGCCCAGCCCAGCATTCTATCTTCTTGATCTGTTTATCCTTTTATTACAGTATAGTGCCCTTCTTTGTCTCTTCAAACAGTTTTCGTTTTAAAGCCTGTTTTGTCAGAAATTAGTAACTTGACTCCAGCTCTTTTTTTGGTTCCCATTTGCATGGAAAACCTTTCTCCAACCCTTCATTTTCAGTCTAGGTATGTCTTTATCCATGAGGTGGGTTTCCTGTAGGCAACAGATAGAGGGTTTCTGTCTTTTTATCCATTAACCAGTCTGTTTCTCTTGATTGGAGAATTTAATCCATTCACATTCAACGTTATTATTGATGTTACTGGATTTGTTCTGACGTTTAAGTTGACCCTTGTCTCTGCTACCTTTTATTCCTTTGTTTCTGTCTGTTAATGCTTTAGTTTTCCTGGAACAGTGCTTTCTTCAGGGTTTCTTGAAGAACTGCCCTGGTGTTGACAAATTCTTTCAGGTTTTTGTTTGAGAAGATTTTAATCATTTTTTTCCCATATGAAGGATAATCTTTCAGGATATAATAATCTTCACTGAAATTGCTTTTCTCTTAACACTTTCAATACATCTTCCCATTCTTCTTGCATTGTTTCTGTTGAGAGGTCTGGTGTTAGTCTGATGGGATGACCTTTGTAAGTTACTTCTCGTTTCTCTCTTGCCAGTTGTAGTATCATGTCTTTATTTGTGGTCTTGAACAGTCTAGTTAAGATATACCTTGGGGAAAATCTTCTGGAGTTGAGTCTATTTGGGGTCCTTTGTATTTCTTGGGTCTGGATACTTGAGTGCCTCTCTAGACTTGGAAAATTTTCTTCCAGGATTATTACTTTCTTCACCTTCTGGGATGCCAATTATTCTGATGATTGGGCATCTTATGGAATCTAGTATTTCTCGTATATTATCTTCATTTATTTTTTTTTGTTATTTTCTCTATCCTCTTGGCGTCTTTTTCTTGGTCAGGGGTTTTATCTTCTACATTGGAAATTTGATCTTTAGCATGGTCTAATTGACTTTTAATATATTCAGCAATTTTTGATTTCCTGTATTACAGACTTCATCTCAATAAGCTCCATCTGATTCTTTCTCAGAGTGTCCATTTCTTCTTTCATATCACGGAAGGACTTCCTAATCTCCTGTAGTTCGTTGTCTCTTTTTTGTTCCAAGTCATAGAACTTGTTCATCATGGAACCAGTCACTGGGTCCAGGACACGAACTGCAGTCAACTACATGGGAGTCCAGTGACACAGCCATTATGCTAACTACTGGTTTATTCAGACCTGAGGTTCTTCTTCTACTTCTAGCCATTGGAAGATGTATTCACTTTTTAACACCTCTTAGAACATTTCTTCCACTAGGAGCAAGCGTGTTTCCCTTTTGCTGTGAAATGATGTGTGCAGAAGTCTTTCTTTTGTTTTTAGCAATGTGGTCTCAAGAGGTGTACTCTATTCAGTGTCTGAAGAGTAGTATCTCTTTATTCACAGGTGATTCAGTGCAAGGGAGGATCCCAGGGAACCTTACAATACTAGGGAATTTCAGAACTGTGATTCTAGATCTCTTTAATCCCTCTGGCAGGGTGGAGGATGAGAAAAAGAGGATAATATAAGAGGAAAGAAAAAAGTATAGAGGGGAATAAAGAAAAAGTCTCACACCCTGTGCAATTTTGCCAGGGGCCCAGAGATGGAATTGGAGGTCTCCTGAAGAGCAAGGGCCACTCTGTGGGACAGGGGAGAGCAGGGTATTAACAAAACAAAAAGGAAGAGCAAAGAAAAACAAATAAAACTCTGCCTACCTCTCTGGGAGGTGAGGTCCTGGTCTTGGGAGCCTGGAAGTGGGGTGAGAGGGCAGTGGTGTCCCTGCCTCAGTTTCCCTTGCTGATCAGGAGCCTAGAGATGGAACTGGAGGTCTCCTGCAGAGCTAGGGCCACTTTGTCTTAAACACTATTTTATAATAGTATGACTGGGGCAAACTATGAAGTTCATTAAGATAACACTTTCTTAAATTCTACCTTAATGCATTGGATGAAATGTCTGTAATTTAAACGAAAGACACCAAATTAGCTGGGCAATTTTTTTAAAGACATAATGCCAATTAACCTGGCCAATCATCTTTCTAAAACTCTTCAAAAAGAGAAAGACAATGTCTCTAAGGTTTTGAGCTTACAGTTCAAGAGCTGAGCAGTGTAACCAAATCTTTTGAGAAAAGGCAGAAAGCCTCAAATAACCAAAGGGGAGTTTGCTTTCATTGCAAAATTGAAGGATTTTTTTTAAAAAAAATAAAATATAAAAAGCCTAACACAGGAAAACAGCTGCAGATATTTGGTCATCAAATTGTTTCCCATACTTTGCATACTCATTTTTAGTGGCTAATTTTTTTCTTTCTTTTTTCAGAGTTTGCACTCTTTGAAAGGTCTTATCTTTAAGGTCAGAGGTTTTTGTATAGTCTAACCTATTCTCGATACTCTGTACAAAATATTTCACTACTTATAATCTTCATCTCCAGGATTTCTGTTTGATTCATTTTTAAGATGTCTATCTCTTTACTGAATCTCTTTTCTATGTCATTAATTATTTTTCCCATCTCCTGAAATTGTCAATTTCCTTGTGTATCTCATTGAGTTTTGTTATGATCAATACACTAAATTCCATTTTCAACAATTATGTGATTTTTTTTTTTGTATTTTATCTATTGTTAGGGAGGAGTTAGTTTCCTTTGGAGTAAAGATATCTTCTTCTTTCTTCTTTCTTCTTTCTTCTTTCTTCTTTTTTCTTCCTCCTCCTTTTTCTTCTCCTTTTCCCCTTTCTCCTCGTTCTTCCTTCTTCTTCTCCTTCTTCCCTTTCTTCTTCTCCTTTCTCCTCCTCCCCTCCTCCTCCCCTTCTCCTTCTCCCCCTTCTCTTCCTTCTCCTTATTTTTTCTTCTTTTTCTCCTTCCTTCCTTTCTTTCTCCTTTCTTCTTTTTACTTCTCTTATACCTGCTTTGGGTTTCAGACATCTAGTGGAGAACTCACTTCTACATGATTTCTGGTATAAAATCTATAGAGGCAGCATTTTATTATTATTATTTAGTTTTTAATATTGTTTACTTTTTAGATTTCTGTGATCTTTAAGACTAGTTAAATTACTGATTTGGAGCATTGATTCTACTGAGTTTGTTGCAAGAGTATTTTCATGGATCACAGTAGATTAGAGGGGACTGTCTTTGGAGCAAGAGTAGGGACTGTGGCCTGCTATTTGAGACTAGGGGTTGAGTGGGGATCAAAAGGGGTCTTGGGAAAGGCTAATTGTTTCACATTGCCCAGTACCTGAGAAAAAAATGTCTTTAGCTTTCAGAAGCAGTGGGGAGTGGGCAGGAACCCTTGTGTTGAATGGCGGGAGCAGGGCTTGGGCAGGGGTGCCATGGGGCTTTGAGTAAGGAGACAACTGTGTGGGAGAAACAAGGCCCAAGTAGGGGCAGATGTTGTGATCCTGTGAGGTTCATAGATGAACAGGGTCAAGCAGGACCTAAATATATCCAGACAGAACACCCCGTGAGACCCTAAGATGAGCAGGGCAGCATGGAGTAAGTGGGGTATGGGCAGGGCAGTTCATAACGCCCAGAGATGAGCAGAACACATTAGAGCTCGAGCATGCCATAGGAAGGCTTATGTTAAACCATCATTGAGACCTGGAGCTAAATGGGAAATAAGTATGAAGACTTGCTATGCCAGCAGGTGGGCAGTGTTGAGCACAAGGAGACAGAATAAGAGGCCCTAAATGGAGCAAGATCAAGTGAGGTTTCAGGCAAGGCTCAGCATCCTAATAAGCCTGAACAGAGTCCAGGGGAGATGGCTGAAAAGGGCTGGGGGTGACCTAAGCCTGGTGGACCTAAATAGAGCCTGGGTGACTGTTCTTTACATTCAGAAAGAGGGGTACTGTGTGGCCCACGAAACCTAGATGTGAGCTTGGAAAGAAAGTCAGGAGGGGCCAGAGGCACACAAAGTTTATGGTACTCAATTTGAGCCTGGGTGTCTGGTCAGTAAAGCATGGGGATAGGGGTTCTGCAAAACCTGGATGTGGCCCTAGCAAAGTAGAGCTCTGAGGAACAGAAAGCAGCTGAGTCTGGAAGATTTAATTGGAGTCAGTGTTGCAGACCTCTGGTACCTGGGTTTAGACAGGGGCTGATCTGATCTAAGCAAACTCATGCTAGGAGCTAGATGACTGGGCCATGCACTCCAGGATTAGAGGTAGCCTGGGGCAGTGCCCTAACATGTTCCTCTAATGTGGAGGGTGATCCCTGGTGACTGCCTCTCTGGGGTTTGCCCACACTTAATAGTTCAGGGAGATCTGGAACAACTGTACTGCAAGTGGCCTCAGAGGGGGCAAGTAGCCACTCCCTGAGGCCTGAGTCTGAGGGAAGGAAAGTGTAGTTCTGTCAGCTGTCATCCAGTTAAGGGGACTGTCCAGATTCCTCAGTCTCTGTTGGGGTTGGTGTTCTCACATCATGCTATGGGGGTGAGGTGGAAATGCACAGAGCTCTTGGTCTTCATTGTGGAAAGGGACTGGTAGGCTTCAGTCACTGGGGTGTTTACCCCATTTATCTGAATTGCAGGAGCTTCCTCTTCTTTGTATTGTGCCCTCCACTCCCTCAGGACTGAGAATGTGAGGTTGTTTGGTCCAAGTTTTATCCTACACTCCACCTCCTTGCTAGTTGGCTTTCATGATGGTACAGGCTCTTTCAGTGGAAGTGATGAGGACAGTTCAGTGTTTTCTCTGATGTGGTACAAAGTTGTACTTCTCTAATGATGGAATGTTTGCTCCATGCTAGCTTCATCCTTATCCTGCAGTTGAGGAGTGCTGAGGTCTGGTGGTGTACGAAATTTATAGTTATGAAAGAGTTTCTCTAACCTTCTCTGTGGTTTCTAGGGTTTGGGATTATCTCCCAGTTTAGATAATAATTGACTCATTCTTTATTTCTTTAAGCTGACGTACAGTACTCCAGAAAGTTCCACAGTCTTTTCCTTGCAGTTATCAGTCACTTCACTCCACTGCTGAAAACATAAGCATTTGTTTAATGTTGTGGTCTTACTTCCCAGAGAGATGCTGCTGTGGGTGTTTCTATTCAGCCAACTTGATTCTTCTTCTAGAGGTGGGTTTTCAGCATTGATTTGCCATCTTCCCAGGTCTCAGTATCCTGGATAATGCTACCTGTATTTTCCACCAACAGTTGTCTTACAAGTATCAGCTTCTGAGGAAGGAGCAGCTGGACATAGTTTAGCCACTGGCCTAGACTTGCAGCTGATTTGGTTACAGTAAAAAAAAGCAGCCCCAAGTTTCTGGAATTATAATCTTGATTCTCTTCGAAACTTCATTTTGTAGTGAGAAAACTAATCACTATGAATCAAAATATTGACATCATGTGTGAGAGAAATTTTATAATTTTGTTTTCCAATAAATTGATATTAAAGTCTTTAGAAGAATGGGTGAAAAGAAACTATATTGCAATGTAATGTAGGCTAAAAACTTCTATTGCGTTATAAATCTACTTCATCTTGTAAAAGATTACATGATATTCTATTGTATAAATATATCACAATTTATTTAACAAATTCCTAAAGATGAAAATCTGTTTCTTTTTCCAATGACTTTGCTATTATTATGCACAATAAATATCACTGAATATGTACAAAAAAAGAAAACTTCTATTGCGAGTGGGGTAGAGTAGAGACAGGATCAGGAATGATACAATGTTGGACTACCATGTCTATTTTTCATTTAACAGGCACTTACTGAAACGTAGGTATACACAAGATCCTAATAGTAATTAATTTGAACAAAGAATAAAACAAAAATTAAATGGTTAACATACATACATAAAAATAAATATTGGGAGTATAAAGTTTGTGTGATGACCTCATCCAAATGAGGTATGTGTGATAGAAATCTCAAGATTTTTAAATAAATTTTGAGAAAAAAGTAGTAACTTTGATATAAAAAAGTAAAGAAAATAATGTGAATAAAGTTCTGGACTTTTAAAGTCTTCTGGCTGTTTTTGTCAGATTGAGAACAACAAGCACAAGCCAGAATCCCCATGTGAGGCCTTCTACTGAGAACACATTACTGGCAGAAATGAAAACAAAAGCTCAGTGCACTAATATGGGTGGACACTTAAGTCACAGAGTCCATCAGGCACAGGCGCAGGTGCAGGGGGTATCAGCAATTCTTAGTTAAGGGAGGGGCTGTGTGTGTCATCCTGGGAGAGGAGTCTGGAGTCTGCAGTCATCTGAGGAGGGTCACCCAGGAGACCAGTTCACAGGAGCCCTGTCCAATGGTTGGCACCTTCTTTCTTCCCTAACAAAGGCTGAGACCTGTCCCACATGCTAGTCCACCTTTCCACAAAGAAAGCAGGATGGCAAACCCAATACAGCCTCCAAAGGAAGGGGGCAACAAGAGAGTCAGGCCACACCCATCCTGATGCATAATTTTATTTAACTGTTAATTAATAGATTAGGGCAGAATGTGATGCTGTGCCCCAGGGATGGTATTCTGTAAGAGGACCTGGGTGGTATCTGCCAAAGGCTGTGTACAGGAGGTCCTGGGAAGCCCACCTGGGAGTCAGTGTGCCTGGGCACCAGCCAGACTGGAGGACATGGACTTGGCCAAAGCAGGCTATAAGGGTGAGGTATGGCAGAGTTAGTGTGCTGTCAGTGGCATGAGGGTGCCCTGGAGTTGAGACACTCCCAGGACCCTGATGTCAGCCAAGAGGTGCACACACCCTGAAAGCATAGACTACACCTGGAGCTGCAGGGTGGGCTCTGGGCAGTGGTCTGGGAAGGGTGGAGTGAGAACCAGTCACTGAGGGACTTAAACTGCCTTTTTCTGATGAGCAAATCCAGTCCCCAAACCACAATTAAGGTAACACAGAAATTGCTGATATTAGTTACACAGTTTTTGTTGACTTATTTTTCTCCCCTTGGTTTAAATAACTACAAGCAGAAATGCTGTATGTATTGTTAATTTTTTAGTTTCATTTTCTTTTTTCATTTTTGAGTGAATATGAGCTTGCTAGGGAGAGAGACAGAGCGAGAAGAAAGAAGAGAAAAGAGAAGAGAGAGAACTCAAAATGGATCTTGGTCACGTCATAATTGTTTTTCCTCCATTTGTCCATCTATTCAGAATTTTGGTCATGCATGTACATGTGCCCAGTATGTTTTTCTTTTCTTTTCTTTTTTCAGTGTTTAAACTTTATTTACTTTCCTAGGCCTTTTTGTAATATGGTCATTTGTGCTTTTTAAAAATACAATAAAAAGTTATCTCTGCATCCTAGTATACAATCATTTAGAAATATTTCAGAATTGGAAAACAATGCAAATAAGGTAGCAAAGTAAAATATATTGAATCACACATATATCATTCTGAACTGTTTAACTACTCTTTACCTATCTTGTAACTTTCCATTTACTTATTTATCAAAGATTTTAAGTGCTGAAGTCAGAGTCCAATAGTTTTTGCTGTATATTTAAACTGATGGATCACTCTATGAATTTTAGGTACATAAAATGCAAATCTTAAATGCACAATGTTTAAAATATGCATGTATCTTTTTATATCAGTAAAACTACCAACCACATCAAGATATGGAATATTTGCTTTTCATGTGAATGCTATGCTACTTACCACATAGATTCTAAGAGTTATACTCCATATTATCTGTTTTATAAATGGAATACACCTTGTTATATGCATGGATGTTGGTAAAAAGTTGCACTCTATTTCTATACCTTATAATTTCATTATCTTTAAATGTTTTTATTTTGTTGAATACAAATCAAAGCATCCTCGGTTATAGACTGCTTTCTGAACCAATACTAATCTTTTTTTTTTTTTTTTTGGAGAAGTTTTTTTTTTTTTTTTTTTTTTTTGTTTTTTTCCCTACAGGGCACGTGCACTTGCCAGAAAGACAGAGAGAGACAGAAAGTGAAAAATCACTCCCCAGGGAGGATGGCCACTCCTCAATCCCTTCTCTTCCTTTCTCCTCTCGGGATCTTGGGCATGCACGTACACACGCCTGGCATGAGTTTAAGCCACCGGGTCCGGGACTTGAATCGCAGTCGGCTACATGGAAGTACAGCAACATAGCCACTACATTAATTGCTGGTCCCCCAATATGAATCTTTTTCATAGGGATACACAACCAGTAACTCATCGATACCTCTTTCAATCTACTTTATACATCCATAATGTTTGTATTTTGTACACTTTTTTCACCACTTCCTCTCTAATCAAAAAAATGACATATTCTATTTTCATTAAGACATATTTCAACATCAAATTTATTTGTATTAACTATTAAATGACACAGCAAGTATGTTTTTTCTTCGTGTAACATGTACATAAAACAAGGTTTTGCCCATCCTCTACTCAACTGTTTTATACTATTTGTGTTAACATTATGGACAATCTTGCCTTTTTCCCTCTTTATAGTTAGAAATAAGGTAAATAACACTGTACCAACTGCTTTCTCCAGTTTTCTCAGATTAACATTTGGAATGCCTTCACTATCCTGTCCACAATGACAAAGCACTTTTATTGTACTTATGTTTAGCTTAAGAAAATGCCTATCTTTATCTACAACATTATGCACTAAGAATAAAACAGTACCTCTTTATACAACATATTGAACATTTGACATGCCTTTTCAGTTTAAAACTATATAGACAAAAAATTTATGCCCAACTTACAAATCTACTTTTGTATTCATTTTTATCACCTTATATATAACAATTTAAACTTAATGTTTCTTTCTTTCTTTTTTTTTTTTTAGAGGTTTTTGCTATAGGGCACATGTGCTTGCCAGACAGACACAGAAAGACAAAGAGACAGAAAGCGAGAAATCACCCCCCAGTGGAGATGGCCATGCCACAATCCCTTCTCCTCTATTCTCCTCTTGGGATCTTGGGTACACACGCACACGCGCCCAGCGTGAGTTTTAAGCCACTGGATCTGGAATGTGGTCAACTATTGGGAGTCCAGCGACATAGCCAATTTGCTAACTGCTGGTCCCAAGACTTCTTATATAAGACCCAAAGTACAGTCAATAATCCTCAAAATAGACAAGTGGGATTACATCAGATTAAGAATTTCTACATCAAAAAAGACACAGTAATTAGTGTGAATTGACAGCCCTCAGAATGGAAGAATATTTTTGTAAAATATGCTTCAGAAAAGGGACTGATAACCAGAATACACAGGCAACTCAAGGTGCTTACCCCCAAAAAAAGATGATCAACCCAATTAAAAGATGGGAGAATGAGTCTAAAAAACTCTTCAAGGAAGACACACAAACAGCCAAAAGACATGAAAAAAATGCTCAACACCCCTTGTCTTAAGGGAGCTGCAGATCAAGACCACAATGAGATACCACCTAACCTTTGTCAGAATGACTAAGTTTAAAAAAGCAAAAAGTGGTAAGTGCTGGCAGGGATGTGGTGAAAGGGAAACTCTTCTTCACTGTAGGTGGGAATGTAAATTGCTCCGGCCACTGTGGAGAACAATATGGAGATTCCTCAAAGATCTCCAAATAAAACTACCATATGATCCAGCCATAACCCTCCTTGTTTTCTACCCAAAGGACAGAAGACTGTTTAGTCAGAAAAGTGATTACACATCTATGTTTATTGCAGCTTTATTCACCATTGCTAACACATAAATCCAATCCAAATGTCCATGAACAGAAGAATGGATTGAAAAAGTGTGGAACATATACTCTAAAAAATACTACTCAGTCATAAAAGAACAACAAGACCTGGTATTTTTACAGAAAGTGAATACATATGAAAGATTTACTGCTGGGTGAAGCAAGTTAGGCTATGATAGATAGACACTGTATGTCTCTACTATACATATACTCTCCACACTGTGACGAAAACTGAATGATTAGAGGACATAGAAACATAGACAATGGTTATAGATACCAGATACAGTGTGGGAAGAGGGTGGAAGAGAGAGGAAAGTCAGAGAAAAGACATTAAGAAAAAAAAATAGAGAGGCAAGACATTTAGGCAGCAAAGAAATGGGTTATTAACTGTTGATGACAACGTATACTATCCCCAACTGGACTAATGAGGAATATATTTATGTTGGGACATTCACTTTACAAGCTAAGGGACATATGCAATTGAATGTTTTAAAGAAACAAATAAATAATAAGTTTAAAAAAGAAAAAACAACAAAGTTAAAAAATGCAATATTCAGAAAATAAATAAAAGGGAAAAGTACAAAAGACTCGATATTTTTTAAAGAAAGCATATGAATGGCGAGTAGACATATGAATAAACACTCAACATCACAATTCATTAGGAAAATACAAATTAAATAATTGTGATATAGCATATCATACCTCTTAAGATAGATATTCTTTAAAAAAATGTTAGATGATTGCAAGAAAAGGGGACCCTTGAACATTGTTGGTAAATAATAAGTTCTACATAAGAGAACATAGTATTCTGAATTTTTTCAGAAAATAAAAACAGAACTACCACAAGACTTAACAAGTCCATTATTGCATATACTGTATGGTGAAAACTGAAATCTTAGAGGACATACAAAAATGGAAGGGGCTGTCAGGTGGCATAGTGGTTAAGGGTGCTAGACTCCCAAATGGCCATGTGCAGTTCGAGTCTCAGACCTGGTGGGTTGCTTTCTAACTTTCCTTCTCTCTCTCTCTCCTCCTCTCTGGTCAAATAAAAATAAATAAATACGTAAATACATAAATAATAAATTAGTAAATAAAGTTAAATATAATAATTCTTTATAAAAGAAACATGGAAAATGGTTATGGATATAGGATACAGTGTGGGGAGAGGGTGAGAGAAGGAGGAGAGTGTGAGGAAAGGCATTAAGGAGAAAAATAGATCAGACATTTATGGTACACAGAAATGGATTATTATCTGTTAATGATAATGTGTGTAGTATACTCAAATGGACTGGTGTGAAGTGCAGAGAGTAGGAAAGATATTTGCATTATGTATATCAAGTATAGTAAATCAAACCAGAATACATAAAAATTCTATTACATACAAAAACAAAGAAAACCACTTAAAACCGGTCAACATTTAAAATAAGTGGTACAAAAATGGGGACAAAGAAAAGATCAATACACTTATGAAAATGTGTATAGAAATATTTATTTAACCTTTTTAGTGCCAGGATAATACTAATCAAAATAATGATGATATAGTATAATTTTATATACTCATTTCTTCCAAAATAAAAAAGAGCATTACCATATTCTTCCAAGGCTCTGGGGCATCATGACATTTATGGAAGACTAGTGGGAGTTTACATTGGTGTAATCACTTTGGAAAACTCTTTGGCAATATGTACTGAAGTTACTTAATTGCCTACAGGGTTCTCTATACCAAAAAACTCTGACATTATTGTATGCAGGTGTCCACCACAGTTACATTCATAGTAACAGACCGGACATACTATCTTTTCGATAGAAATAGACCACATCATTGTCAACAGTGGAATGCATATATACTATGTTTGTTGGTACCCAAAGGAAATAAACACAGTATAAGGACACATAAATTAGTGACAGAAGAAAAGTAAGAATGGATTCCACTGTTATACCTAATATGTTGTTTTACTTGCTGTGAAGAAGAGTTATACTTGGCATAGTATTTAATGGTTAAGTTAGTAGTTTGCTGTGAAGAAAATGTTTGATTGTAATGCTGCTGGCTGAGAGCATACCTGACTCCATTTTGTAGTACATTCAGACTGGCATTAGTTATGTTCCTAGAAATTCAACATTCAGCCAACACCCTAGTGCTTATCACTAACAGCAGACTAGCCATATGCTGACTGGTAGCATGAAGGACATAAGCGTGGTCTATGCTTCACCCCCCACCTCATGACTGGCAAAAAATATGTAAACAAATCCCATTACCTTTTGACCAAAATCCTATAGACTTACATGTAAAATGTTACAAAAGTATTTTGATATTTTGTCAAGTCACCATGAGCCTGTCAAAATTAGACATAAAAAGAGGAGCCTGAGCCTAACTCACCAACTCTGTCCTCCACTTGGGCCAGATCCCATCTAACTGCATCTGAAACCTCCCTTGCTTCCAGAGGCCCTGTCAGTCCAGCACATTGACTCTTCCTCTCCCAGAGGGCCCTCTGATATGCCCTCTTTGATGCTCCCCTGTTGGCTACCAGTCCCGACCATCTTACTCTAGGATCACCAGGTGGACTTTTCCTCCTCATCCATGCTCAGTCATCTCATGGCAGCTGCCACCACTGTTCCCTAACACCTTCATGGAGCTCATCTCTGGCTCACCGACTGCCTTATAGACACCTAGCATACTCAGCACTGGGCCTCCCTTGTGCCTTTGCGGACTGCATTCCCCATCGTTGTGCCAGGATAGGACGCTCTGTGCCTCTCATCCCATCATGACTTGTAAGTCCCTTTTCCCCTGTAATTAAAGCAACCTAAAAGACAAACCTGAATCCTGTCCTCCTTCCATAGCCTTGAGCACAGACTGGCTGTAACTGCTTTGGCAGTTAAGAGTGAATCGAACCCTTATTTAAGCTGTGCTTCCTTAATGCCATAACTTTCCCTCTCTACCTCTCTCTCTCTCACTTCCCTTCCAAAACTCCCCCTTGCCACGCCACAGGACACCCACGAATATAATGTTGAGCTTCATCCTAGAGAGTGCACATCATATTTGTTTCTCCTGTATGTGAAACAGATAAATTGGCAGTATTATTCTGTGCTAAGGACATAGTAGGTGCCCTTGTAGGAGCAAGTATTATAGTTCCATTGGGTTTTTACCTGGAATGCCCACATTTCACCCAAATCTTGGCACTTAGATTATGGTATTTGGGAAGAATATTTAAAATATTTTGGTTGTACCCAGCAATTGCATTGAGCTCTGGGTGAAGACTTGAGAAAATGAAATGTCAGTTATCTTATGCCAGATATTTTATTATTATTGATCTGATTTGTGGGATCCTCTCTGGACTTCAGTTTGGTTTCATGGTACTTTAAGACAAACTTGCACCCCCCCCCACTCCACCTGCAAACCGAATCGAGCTGGTCAGCAGTTCCGGACACCAGGCTGCCTGTGGCTGCAGGCCCTTCCACCTGGGAACTTCGTGCATCCCCACCCCTGCTCCACTCTGGGCTTCAGGTTGGTTTCATGGGACTTTAAGATAAACTCGCACCCCCCACACCCCACCTGCAAACTGGATCGAGTCGGCCAGCAGTTCTGGACACCAGGCTGCCTGCAGCTGCAGGCCCTTCCACCCCGGACCCATCGTTCATCCTCTGGCCCTTCCCCATTTACTTTTGGACTATCTGAATTTTGATGTTTTGAATAGCACATGGCATGCAATGTGTGCTGCATGATTTGTTTTGTTTTGCTTTGTTTTTCTTTGCTCTTGAGATGTTGCCTATTAGGTCAGTTGGAGGCTCACCACTTCTTAGAACTGGGGAGGACTTTGGGTCACCCAGGACCAGTGAAAACAGTACATGGTACTAATGAGCAACAGTTAGGTCAACAATAAGATAGATCATCACTTTTCTAATCCTCTACAAATGTTAACACTCAGAGATACCTTAAATAAGTTAGGAAGCAACATATAGATCACCTGATGACTAGGAACAATCACAGAGGCTCAAGAATTATGAGCAACCAACAAAAGGCCTCTCCCCCAAGGGAAATCATCAAGCCAACATCACCCACAGTCAATACAATGGACATCGTGGACATGTCTGATAAGGAATTCAGAATATTTGTAGTGACCAAACTAACTGAGATGGAAGAGAAAAGAGACAAAGAGCTCCAGGAGATGAGGAAGTCCTTTCATGACTTGAAAGAAAAAAAAGATACCTTAAATAAGAACCAGATGGAATTTTTATGATTCAAGAATGTGATACAGGAAATCAAAACCTCCCTTGAAAGTATTAAAAGTAGGTTAGACCAGGAAGAAGATCAAATCTCTAACGTAGAAGACAAAACATCTGACCTAGAAAAAAGCATCAAGAAGATTGAGAAAACAGCCATGAAAAATGAGGATAATATATAAGGAATACTGGATACCATCAAGCGCCCCAACATCCGGATACTTGGTATCCCAGAAGAGGAAGAAAATAATAAGGGCCTAGATAATTTATTCCATGAAATCCTGGAAGAAAACTTTCCAAACTTAGAAAGGCATTCAGATATCCAGACACAAAAAATACATAGGACCCTGAGTAGAATCAACTCAAGATCCTCTCCAAGGCACATCATAGCCAGACTGGCAAAAACAACAAAGACAAGATACTAATGTTGGCAAGAGGGAAACATCAAGTTACTTACAAAGTTCACCCAATCAGGCTAACATCGGATCTCTCAGCAGAAACAACACAGGCAAGGAAAGAATGGGGAAATATAGTCAAAGTGTTGAATGAAAAAGAACTTCAACCAAGAATACTGTACCCGGCAAGATTATCATTCATATGAGAAAAAATGATTTAAAAAAATTGTAGATAAACAAAATTTGAAGAAATTTACCAACTCCAGACCAGCTCTTCAAGAGGTTCTGAAGGGAGTACCAAACCAGGACAACTAAAAAGTCAGACAGACAGTTATATGAGAACAAACAGCAACCAAGAAAATGGCTCACTTAACGATAGGATCAGGTATGGAAATATTGATAATTATATTGAATGTCAATGGATTAAATTCTCCAATTAAGAGACATAGACTGGCCAAATGAATTTAAAAAACCAGAAATCTTCTATCTGTTGATTACAAGAAACCCATCTTGGGACCAGCAGTTAACGTAATGGCTAAGTTGCTGGACTCCCACGTAGTCGACCGCAGTTCGAGTCCTGGACACGGTGGCTTAAACTCACGCCGGGTGCGTGTGCGTGTTTGCCCAAGATCCTGAGAAGAGAAAGGAGGAGAAGAGATTGTGGTGTGGCCATCCCCCCCCCCGGGGGTTGATTTCTCACTTCCTGTCTCTCTCTCTCTGTCTTTCTGGCGAGTGCATGCACATGTTCCCTATAGCAAAACCTCTCCAAAAAAAGAAGAAGAAGAAAAAAAAAAGAAACTCAACTTATGGATAAAGACATACATAAACTAAAAGGAAAGGGCTGGAAAAAGATATTCCATGTAAATGGAAATCAAAAGAGGGCTGGAGTAGCGATATTGATTTCAGACAAAATAGATTTCAAGACAAAGACAGTAAGAAGAGACAAAGAAGGGCAATATATAATAGTAAATGGGGTAATCCAGCAAGAAGACATAACGCTTATAAATATCTATGCACCCAACTCAGGTGCACCTAAATATGTGAAGGAAAGACTGCTGGAGCTAAAAGGAGAGATAGGAAGAAATACTATAATTGTTGGAGATGTCAACGCCCCACTATCTCTTTTAGACAGATCTTCTAGGCAGAAAATAGAGAGATACAGGACCTAAGTGATACTATAAATTGAATGGACTTGACAGATATCTATAGAACTTTCCACCCTATGTACCCAACATACACATTTTTTTCAGCCTAGCATGGAACATTTTCAAAGATTGACAGATGTCAGGACACAAATCAAGCCTTCACAGATTCAAAGGCATAGAAACTGTATCCAGCATCTTCTCTGACCATGATGGAATTAAACTCAAAATTAATTTGAAGGAACAACCCCCAAAATACACAAACACATGGAAACTGAACAACCTACTTCTGAATGACTTCTTCACTACTGTAGAAATTAAGGCTGAAATTAAAAAATTTATGGAAACAAGTGATGATGAGTACACAAGTGTCCATAATCTATGGGACACAGCAAAAACAGTCATAAGAGGGAAATTCGTAGCAATTAGAGCACATAAGACAAGGATGGAAAGATGATAAATAGATAACCTATCATCAAGAGGACATAGAGAACCTGAATAGACTCATAACAAGCCAGGATATCAAATCAGTACTAAATAACTTCCCAAACAAAAAGAGCCCAGGTCCAGATGGCTTCCCTTCTGAATTCTACAAAATTTTTAAGGAAGAGTTAACCCCTACCCTACTAAAATTATTTCTAAAGATTCAAAAGGAAGGAAACCTTCCAAATTCATTTTATGAAGCCTCCATCATCCTCATCCCAAAAACGGATAAGGACATGATAAAAAAGGAAAACTACAGACCAATATCATTGATGAATATAGATGCAAAAATTCTCAACAAGATACTCGCAAATCGTATCCAACAACATGTAACAAAAATTATTCTACACGATCAAGTAGGCTTCATCCCAGGGATGCAAAGGTGGTTCAACATACGCAAGACCATAAATGTAATACACCACATTAACAGAAAGAAAGATAAAAACCATATGATCATTTCAATTGATGCAGAGAAAACATTTGATAAAATACAACATCATTGTATGATTAAGACCCTCAGTAAGATTGGTAGAGTAGGTTCATTTTTTAACACAATAAAAAATCTATGAAAAACCTACAGCCAACATTATACTGAATGGGGAAAAGCCGAAAACTTTTCCACTAAAAACGGGTACTAGGCAAGGCTGCCCACTTTCTCCACTGCTTTTAATATACTGCTGGAAGTCTTAGCTGATGAGATCAGAGAAGAGAAAAATATAAAAGGCATTCAAATAGGCAAAGAAGAGTTGAAAATATCTTTATTTGCAGATGACATGATGGTATACTTAGAAGACCCAAAGATATCCATGAAAAAACTTCTTGAAATAATAAGTGAATACAGTAAAGTGGCAGGATACAAAATCAGTATCCAAAAATCTATAGCATTTCTATATATGAACAACAAGTTGAACAAAGCAGAGCTGAAGAAAGGAATCCCTTTCCCCATAGCCACAAGACATATAAGATTCCTAGGGATAAACCTAACTAAGAAAGTCAAAGACCTTTATAAAGAAAACTATGAAAATCTTAAAAAAGATATTGAAAGTGACATAAAAACTGGAGGACATCCCATGCTACTGGATAGGAAGAATTAACATAATCAAAATGGCAATTCTACCCAAATTAATCTACATGTTTAATGCAATTCCAATCAAAATACCAGATATATTGTTCACAGATCTATAAAAGACAATCATAGAATTTGTCTGGAATCATGAAAGGCAACGTATTGCAAAGGCAATCCTGCGCAAGAAGTATGGAGTAGAAGGCATATCACTCCCTGATCCCAAGATATACTATAAAGCTGGTCATCAAAACAGCATGGTATTGGCATAAAAACAGATATGGGAACCAATGGAATAGAATAGAGACTCCAGAAATAATCCCCAACTTACAGCCAACTGATCTTTGACAAAGGATATCAGTCAATCCATTGGGAAAAGGAAAACATCTTTAGTAAATGGTGCTGGAAAAACTGAGTATCCACCTGCAGAATGAGGAAATTCAACCCCCATCTTTCACCATTTACAAAAAGTCAACTCAAAATGGATCAAAGATCTGAACCTAAGACTTCAAACAATAAAGGTACTGGTGAAAAGTGCTGGGGAAACTCTGGGAGACATTGGAGTAAGCAAAGACTTCTTAAGTAAGACTCCCAAAGAACAGGCAATAATCCCTAAAATAGACAAGTGGGACTATATCAGACTAAAAAGTTTCTGCATAGCAAAGGAAAAGTAACAAGTGTAAATTGACAACCCTCAGAATGGGAGAATATTTTTTTTAAAATATGCCTCAGACAAGGGACTGATAACCAGAATACACAGGGAACTCAAGCAGCTTATATTTAAAAAAAAAATGATTAACCCAATTCAAAGATGGAAAAATGAGCTGAACAAAAATCTCTCTATGGAAGACATACAGACAGCCATAAAGCATATGAGGAAATGCTCAACATCTCTCATATCACTCCCTGATCCCTAGATATATTATAAAGCTGGTCATCAAAACAGCATGGTATTGGCATAAAAACAGATATGGGGACCAATGGAATAGAATAGAGACCCCAGAAATAATCCCCAAAGCTTACAGCCAACTGATCTTTGACAAAGGATATCAGTCTATCCATTGGGAAAAGGAAAACCTATTTAGGATATGGTGTTGGAAAAACTGGGTATCCACCTGCAGATAGATGAAACTGAACCCTTATCTTTCACCATTAACAAAAATCAACTCAAAATGGATCAAAGATCTGAACCTAAGACCTCAAACAATAAAACTACTGGTGGAAAATGCTGGGGAAACTCTGGGAGACAGTGGAGTAGGCAAAGTCTTTTTTTTTTTTTTTTTTAGAGGTTTTTGCTATAGGGTGCGTGTGCTCGCCAGACAGACAGACAGAGAGACAGAGAGACAGAAAGAGAGAAATCACCCCCTGGGGGGGGGATGGCCACGCCACAATCTGTTCTCCTCCATTCTCCTATTAGGATCTGGGGCCCACATGCACACACGCCTGGCGTGAAGTTCAAGCCACTGGGTCCAGGATGTGAACCGCGGTCGACTACATGGGAGTCCAGTGACATAGCCATTACATTAACTGCTGGTCCCAAGTATTCTTAAATAAGACTCCCAAAGCACAGGCAGTAATTCCTAAAATAGACAAGTGGGACTATATTAGACTAAGAAGTTTCTGCTCAGCAAAGGACATAGTAACAAGTGTGAACCGACAACCCTCAGAATGGGAAAATATTTTTGTTAAATATGCCTCAGACAAGGGACTGATAACCAGAATACACAGGAAACTCAAGTGCCTTATGTGAAAATAAACGATTAACCCAATTAAAAGATGGGAAAATGAGCTGAACAAAAATCTCTCTAAGGAAGACATATGAACAGCCAAAAAGCATATGAGGAGATGCTCAACATCCCTCATCATAAGGAAGATGCAGATAAAAACCACAATGAGATACCACCTAACCCCTGTCAGAATGGTAAAGATTAAGAATATAAAAAGTGATAAATGTTGACTGGGCATGAGGGTAAAAAGGAACTCTCCTATACTGTTGGTGGGATTGTAAACTGGT
>AAPY01534293.1:0-25055 GCA_000181375.1 Tupaia belangeri
CAGCCTTCATATAAAGACCAGCCAGGGGTAACAAGCAGTTAGCATAATGGCTATGTTGCTGGACTCCCACGTAGTCAACCGCGGTTCGAGTCCTGGATCCAGTGGCTTAAAATTCACGCCGGGCGCGTGTCTGTGTGTGCCCAAGATCCCAAGAGGAGAATGGAGGAGAAGGGATTGTGGCATGACCATCCCCCCTGGGGGGTGATTTCTTGCTTTCTGTCTCTATGTCTCTCTCTGTCTGGCGAGTGCACACGCCCTATAGCAAAAAACTCTCAAAAAAAAAAAAAAAGAAAAGACCAACCAGGTTTCCTTTGCCTATTCCAAAATAAAATGACCGTTTGGACACCATACATAACTGATTAAATTTTAAGAAAAAGAAGATCTTACACTTTTTGCTCTTTATACATTTTTAAAGTTTATAAATTACTTAAAAGTATTCAAATAATTATAAGATAAATATATGAAAAAAATACCAGCAGTTACATAGGCTAAAGATAAGTGTTCTGTGACTATGAGGTTTTCACGTTGGCAGGATAATCCATCCTAAGGTTTTATGGTGGCATGGCGTCCATTAATGGTGAATGCCACTCAGGTTTTTGAGTTCACAATTCTGTCAGGAGCTGACCACCACTACCATAAACAAATTCAAGGAAAACACATCTTCATGACAGCATCTGATAAACTCTGCCCATCTCCTTAACCTAAATGAAGCATTGCCATCTCTTCTGTCTTTGTGCATAAAGACAGTACTTTGCTCAAAAGCTTCACCAACAGAAATGTTCATCTCAGAACAATTCTGGCTGTAGTAATAGACACTTTTCATGTCTTTAAACAAATTCTACAATTTCAGCCTTGTCAAATGAACTGAAACAGTATCAGCATTCACAGGTACAGTCCAACACACATCCTGTCTTCCTCTCGAACAAGACAAAATACATGTGCATAGGGTGGCCCAAATTTACAAAGGTAAAGAAAAGTTTTCAATCAGGAAAAGTGCTAGCATACCAAATATCTTTTACAAGGGTACTATTTTCTCAGAAGATCCGAGATATTGATGGATAAAATGGACATACAATATAAAGAAGAAAGTAACTTGAAGAATATATTAAAAACGTTTCTGAAGGGGACCAATAAGAACTTGAATAAAGGGACCATCAGTTGACATAATGGCTATGTCGCTGGACTCCCATATAGTCGACCACGGTTCGAGTCCCAGAATTGGTGATTAAACTCATGCCGGGCATGTGTGCTTACATGCCTAAGATCCCAAGAGTAGAATGGAGGAGAGGGCATTGCAGCATGGCCATCCCCCCTGGGGGTAATTTCTTGCTTTCTCTCTCTCTGTCTTTCTGGTGAGCGCAAGTGCTCTATAGCAAAAACCTCTCAAAAAAAAAAAAAAAAAAAGAACTTCAATAAAATCTATAAATAAAAACATATGATTACATTATAGTACAATTATGAGTTAAAATGCATTTAAATTTATAAAGAACTCGAAATATAGTACTGCAAAGATTATTCAAAGAATATTTTTTATATGTACAAACAATAATAAAAACACACACATACAAGCACTGGGCATTTTGCACCTTTAAAAATGATCACACTGGCCAAACGAATTTTTAATCACTTTTTAAATGCATTCATTTATACCACCTTAATGCACAAAGAATATAAAAGATTTTAAAACAAATCAAAAAACTCTTCCGTGTCTGATTCACATTTTGCCCCCAAATCTTTTCACATTTAATAGATGCATTTTGAATGTATAAACTTAGAATTTGCAATATTTCTCAGTTTATCTACATTCACTGTTAAGAATGATATTTAAAAGCTACAATGCTAACACTAAAATGCATAACTTCACATTTTTAAAAATAAAATAATCACAGAAGTTTACAACTGCAGTCATCTCATTTTCCATAAATGACTGAAAGACAAGTCTTACATTCAGAAGCCTACCTATCTGGACATGGGTCATGCTGCCCCTGTTTGGCATGGACAGTCTATCCAAACCCATTTTTCAGTAGAAAATTGCACATGGTTCTAAAAAGCATTGCCATTAAAAAAAAAAAAAAAAAAAAAAAAAAAAAAAAAAAAACCACCATGCTTCATTTACTTTCATAACATGCAGTTTGATTATTCCAAGTCATCTGGGGCTAGAAATAAGGTTCTTTAGATTGGTACAAAATGAAGCGTCTATGAAAAACTGGTTAAGGATGAAAAACTGGTTAAAGCACATTAGGTCTGAAATAGCTGTCTTAACACCCAGACAAGAACAGGGAGGTAGGATTTGCACAGAAATACTTTAAATTATTTTGATTATGCTCTTTATGATGGTGCACACACTTAGCTTCCTGCAGTGCATGTGTGCATCCTCTTTGCCCCCTCATAAACATAGGTGATGTCTGGTCACTTCTCCAGATCCAGGTTGAGGCACATACTAACTAACTGTTGTAGTTCCTCTGAATAGTGATCCGAACGAAGAGGCAGGTAGTCACACTGTTCTACCTTCTTACACAGAGTATAAATTCATCTTGTTGTCATAGAAAGGGCTCTGTAACGCAGCCATCTCATACAAAATAGACAAGTAGACAGCCAAGAGACCAGATAGCAGATTTGAAATTGTATCCATTTTCATGTATTCTCTTTGGAGACATGAAATAAAATGTACCCACTATAGGATATGCACCTGTGGGTTAAACACAAAAATCGGCCAGGCTCAAGGTCTCCAATTTTGACCAGCCCAGTGGTAGTAATAAACTCATTAGCTGGTTTTATATTTGTATGAATGACTCTTCAAGAATGAATGTGTTCCAATGCACTGCGGAGCTGAATGAAGTACTTCCAAACAGTTCTTTCAGAAATTAGCCTCTTTTGTTTCCTAAAATGCTTTATCATTCCAGATAGATCACCAGCATCTGCTAATTCCAAAACTATAGTCAGTTCATTATCTTCAGTAAATGATGCATATGTCACTACATTTGGATAACTGGGTTAGTTGTTTAAGGAGATCTAGTTCTGTGATGCAATCACCATGCTCTTAGGCATCCATTAAGTCATATATCTGCATTTATTTATTTTAAAGCTACTGGCACACCATCCAAAAGACAGGCTGCTCTATAAACTTCACTCAGTTATCCATGACTGATTTTCTTTTCTATCTGAAAGTTGGCTAGTGTATTATAGCCCATGTCTGGTTGTCGACAGAAAATAACCAACTCTAAAAAATTAATCATTAATAATTCCTAGAAAGAATATGAGTGACCTAGGCCCGGAGAGGAGACAAACATGCCTTTCTCTGGGTGATCAGGTACAGGGGTTCCTTTTATTTTATTTTGAGAGTGACAGACAAAATTAGTCATGAGATTTCCATTGGTTTGGCCCAAAAAAGGTGGGATATTGTGGAAGTGGGAGCTTGCAGGTTATAGGTGGGTTCCTCAATGTTTAGGTTGGTGATTGTAAGGGAAGATCTATGTATTGGGAAGAGATTCATAAAATAAATGCTTCCTCTACATCTTAAGGAAAGAGTTCTTTGTCTTGGAAAGAGATAAGCAAAAGAATATACTGTAATTGATTGAATATACAATCTCAAAGACACTATGTCAGGGACAGGATGTAGAAAGAAAACTGTTAATAGAAAAAAAAATGGTCTGTTAATGTTTGTGGATGTGACTCCCCCATGCCCTCTGGAAAGAACTTTGGAAAAAATAGGAAAAAGCAGTGAGACAACTATCCATAGTGTCTTAAGGCCATCTGTGGGGTTTTTTTTGTTTTTGTTTTTGGGGGGGGAGAGGTTTTCGCTATAGGGCGCGTGCGCTCGCCAGACAGACAGAGACATAGAGACAGAAAGCGAGAAATCAACCCCCAGGGGGGATGATCACGCCGCAATCCCTTCTCCTCCATTCTCCTCTCGGGATCTTGGGCACGCACGCACACGCGCCTGGCGTGAGATTTAAGCCACCGGGTCCGAGACGTGAACCGTGGTCGACTACGTGGGAGTCCAGTGACATAGCCATTACGCTAACTGCTGGTTCCCAAGGCCATCTGTGGTTGTAACTGAGGAACAGGTGGCCCTTGCATTCCTTGTGATTGTTCATCCAGGTCTGAAGTAATAGGAACTTTAGAATTCACAAAGTTGGTAACTTGCCTTTCTCCCATAGGCGTGCTTGGGGCTGGCGGGCAGCTGGCTCAGCTGGGAGACTCTACAGAAGGCCTGCTGGGCTGGGGCTGGGGCTGCAAGGTCAGAGGGATGGGCCACCTCCAGCCAGGTGGCCCCACAGTGCAAGGTGCTGCCATTTACCCTGAGTATGGCGAGGTATGGCTGACTGCGAGTCCAGTGGCAGCCCATCCTCCACGACTCCTGCTCCCCGACAGGGAACATTTTCATAGATTGTGTGACAGGGCACAAAACAAGATTTGAACAAATGTAAATGTACAGAAACTATATTCAGCATTATTTCTGAGCGTGATAGAATCAAACATGAAATCAACTACAGAAAGAATTCTCAAAAATACACAAACACATGGACTCTAAACAAGCTATTCCTCCATGACTTCACAATGACTGAAGAAATTAAGGCTGAAATAAAAAAGGGTTAAATAAACCAATTGTAATGAAGAAAAATGTGTTTATAACCTTTGGGACACAGCAAAAGCAATCATAAGAGGAAAGTTTATAATAATTAGTGCTCATAAGAAAGGAAAAAAAAAACCAGAACGGTGGCAAATAACCTAATGTCATGACACAGGGAACTGGAAAACAACAATTAAAAAAAAAAAAGATGATAAAAAAGAGCTATACAGAATATAAATAAGACCAAAGCTGGTTCTTTGAGAAGATAAAATTGACACATCATTAGCTAGAATAATCAAGAACAGAAAAATAAACTAGATCATTCAAATCAGCCCTTGACCTCTCTGGGCTCACCTGAAAGTGGAGGTGAGAGTGGACACGGAGGCCACCAGTCATTGAGAAGTTAGGAGAACCCCGATGTTTCCCAGCCCATGCAGAGTACACCCACTGCCTGCTGGAGAGAGTGCAGACAGAGCTGGGTTCTCCTAGGAACTGAGTTCAGCAATTCCCAGCCTATGGTGCCTCAGAATGTTGGCCCAGCTCCGGCCCTGTCTCCAGCTCACCACTTGTCCTTTCTCAGAACCCTAGTTCGAACTCCTGCCACCTGGGGTCCCAAGCCTTAGCTCTTCATTCAGAGGCTTGGCAGAGTACCTCCAAGGTGGTTCTTCCTGGGGTAGTAGAAAGTGACTCCTCTTACAGGGACTTGAGCAGTTCAGTTCGACCTGTGCTGCTGGCATTTGCTAAGTGAATGCAGCACTGTGCCCCACCTCTGCTTCTGAAGTGTAACTCCCACCATCCACATGCTAAGGGCAGGTGAATAGGACACAAATCCTTCATGCCAGACCTTCCCACACTTGGTCACCCTCCCCACGCTCCCCACTTCTGGGGTGCCATCCTCCTCCCCTCCATCTGAGGAAGTCCTTCTCACAGGGCTCAATCCAGGGCTCTTTTTCAGTGAATCTTTCCGGATATCTGTCCCATAGGACCACCCCTCCAAGTACCTCACACAGTCCCCAATGATCTGTGTAAATAAAGCATGTATTAGAACTTGCTCTTCTCGTGGGGCCAATCTCTGGGCCACTCATGGTAGCACGAAAAGCCTTTCCAGCCAGCCAAACTCCCAGGATGGCCTGACCCCCTGGGTTCACCTGATCCTCTGAACCTGTCTGGACCTGTTCCACACATTTTCCACCTTCTGGGAGCACTGGGGGAGCAGCCCAGATATTTTCCCCCAACTGAGCCCTGGGCCAAGCAGGGGAGACCACCCCAATGGTTGCTTCACTCATGCAGCCTGGGATTGCTGCACAGTGGCACCACATGCATAGCTCCTATTCAGGTGACTAAAGCTCAGGCTGGTTGGTAGCTAGAAAACGCTAGGCCATGGCAGAGTGTGTAAGCTGCACAGGTGGTTCAGGCTCCAGTGTCCACCAGTTGAGTGCACAGAGCTGGCTCGTGGAGGGTCCGATATGACAATCTTGAATTGAGAGATCCTTGCAGCATGATTGGCCAGAGTGGGCATTTTGCCCTGGGAAGTTTGCAGTCATCTCTACTCTGAATGTGTTCTGCACTACCAGGGTAGAGACACTATTGTGGGAAGAGGTGGCCAGGGGCACAGGAGCTCTTATGGACTTTGGGGACAAACTTCCCTCTTCTTCCTACAGTCTTTGGAAAACCACTTCCTCCCACCAGTGTCCAGTTGACCATGAAATGCAGCTGCCTGTGCCCTGTGGTTCCTTGCACTCAGTGTGAGCACCATGGCAATTCTACCTTGGAGCCTCAGCCTGCAGCATTGCATCCTGGTGAGAGCAGGGTAGGAAGAGACAGAGGAATATGGGAGGGAATAGGCCTGAGAGATGGGGCCTTTCCAGCAGAGTGAGTTCCTCTGTGTGGAGGTGGCAAGTATAAGTGGCACTGATGGCTGTGTGCAGGTTCTCCTGTCTCACCAGGGGTCACAACTGGATCCAGCCAGGCTAGTCATGGGGCACCTGGAGTCACAAAGCCACCTCCAAAATGTGAGATTACTTGGGGAGCCTGCAGAGGTATCCTTTAGAGCCCATTTTCTTTACTCCCCAGAGGCATCTTGGGAAAGACTCTAGGGAGGAGCTGAGTTTCCTAATCACACAGCTATTCCTCAGGTCCTGCACAGATAAAATATTCCTGGTACTTGTTACCAAACATAAACTAAGTTCACTCTCCCAAGTGTCAAAATCAAGCTGTAGCTGGAACCAGCAGTTAGCGTAATGGCTATGTCGCTGGACTCCCACGTAGTCGACCGCAGTTCGCATCCCGGACCTGGTGGCTTAGAACTCACACCGGGCGCGTGCATGTGCGTGCCCAGGATCCCGAGAGGAGAATGGAGGAGAAAAGATTGCTGTGTGGCCATCCCCCCTGGGGGGTAATTTCTTGCTTTCTGTCTCTATGTCTCTCTCTGTTTGGCGAGCGCACGCGCCCTATAGTGAAAACCTCTCAAAAACAAACAGAAAAATCAAGCTGTAGCCAGAAGATATGATGAAGGAAAGGGTATGTGCCAAGCAAGCAGGGCAGGCAGCTCATGCTGAAAAAGCCAGATCTCCCTAAGAGGTTTCCCATGCACTTTGTTAGCATTTTTTTTTGCCCTTTTTTTTTTTTAAGTTTTGTTTGTATTTTATTTTGTTTGCTATAGGGCACCTGTGCTTGCCAGAGAGAGAAAGATATATAGAGGCCAAGAGGAAAAATGTGAAATCGCCCCAGGGGTGATAACCATGCCACAACCTCTTCCCCTCCATTCTCCTCTTTGGCATACACAGACATATGTCCTGCAGGATTCTTTAAGCTTTCAGATCTGAGACTCAAAACGCAGTTTCCCATAGGAAACTGGGATCAAGTGCCTTAACCTCCATTCCACCTGTTGGCCCAATCCCACATGCATTTTTAAGAGCAAAATTAAGAGCACGGTCCCAAGTACAAGACTAATGTGAAGGTTCTTTGCACCCAGATCGAGCCAGGAGCCAGGACAAGCCAATCAGCAGCCATCTCTATCTGAGTTCTGAGAGGCCCCCTTCAGGGATTAGTACTACTGAAGACCTTCTGCCCAGACTTCACCCTCCTGAGCCCCAGATCTAGCCCAGAGCCAGGTTAGAATACCCTATTTATTTCTGTCTCTCTCCATCTCTCACTGTCTATTTTTAATTTTTAAACTTCTTAGCTCTCTGCCACTCTTTTACCTTGTTAATTCTTACCAGCCCTCATAGGACAAGTCAATTCGTAGCCATCTGTATCTGAGTTCTGAGCAGTGCCATTAAGGGATTAGAGCCACTTGAACTGGACTAAAATACAATGTATTCATGTTGGCAAAATTCATTTTACAAGGGACCAACAGTTAGCGTAATGGCTATGTCGCTGGACTCCCACGTAGTCAACCACTGTTCGAGTCCCGGACCCAGTGGCTTAAACTCATGTCAGGTGCGTGTGCTTGCATGCCCAAAATCCTGAGAGGAGAATGGAGGAGAAGGGATTGCAGCATGGCCATCCCCTCTGGGGGGTGATTTCTCACTTTCTATCGCTCTGTCTCTCTCTGTCTGTCTGGCGAGCGCACGTGCCCTGTAGCAAAAAACCTCTCCAAAAGAAAAAGAAAAAAAAAATTCATTTTACAAGATGTAATGACATACAATGATTGAAAATATAAAAAAGTAAAATAAATAAATATAATAAAAATTAAAACATTTAAAAAGAAGAAAAATATAAAAAGAAAGGTGGTTTAAAAAAAGATTATTTTAAAGGATCAGGTTTATTTCATGGACTTTGTTGATTGATGGGGTCTTGGGTAATCTTTCCTACTCTGGAAGGGAAAAAATATTAGGTTTCTGACACCATTCAGCCTGGGGTCTGTATGCTCAAGGCCAGAGTTTCCATCCTGCAAAACATCTTGAGAATTTAAGTTAAAACCTTATCTTTCCTCTAAGTCAGAGTTTCAGAAATATCATGTCTTAAAGTATTTAATTACCATCACCAAAGTCCCAAGTCTTAACCTCCCTTTGACTTTTAGAATATAAAATGTACATGGTAAAATCTTTTATTCGAATGACATGCACCTTATACATACTAGGAAAAGCCATGTTTCAAGCTGTAAAAATGTTCAAAGATTAAATAAAATTATAAGAAATATAGAACACCAGCAGGTGGCATGGTGGCTGAGGGCACTGGACTCCCATATGACTGACTACAGTTTCAGCCCCAGACCTGGTGGCTTGCTTTCTCACTTTCTCTCTCACTCTGGTCCAATAAATAAATAAATAAATAAATAAATAAATAAATAAATAAATAAAGTTAAATAGAATAAATAATTATCTTTATAAAAGAAATACAAATTAACCTTACATTCTGGGAATGCAAATTAGTACGGCCACTGTGGAAAACAGTATGGAGAGTCCTCAAAGACCTACAAATAGAACTACCATATGACCCAGCAATTCGACTCTCGGGTATCTACCCAAAGGATAGAAAAGCACTCAGTCAGAAAAGCACTTCCACATTTTTATTTATTGTGGCATTATTCACAATAGTCAGGACATGGAACCAATTCAAATGTCCATAAACAGATGAATGGATTAAAAAAGTGTGGCACATATGCACCATGGAGTACTACTCAACTATAAAAATAATGGGAATATGTGAGATTTCCTGTTAAATGAAGCAGGCTAGACTATGAAAGAGAAGCATTTTATGTCCCTACTTAATATATACTGAATGTCTGCACTCCATGGCCAAATCAGAAACATTGGACTGTATAAAAGCATGAAGAGAGGAACCAGCAGTTGGCATAATGGCTATGTCACTGGACTCCCACGTAGTCGACCACGGTTCGAATCACAGACCCGGTGGCTTAAAACTCATGCCGGGCGCGTGTTCGTGCGTGCCCAAGATCCCGAGAGGAGAATGGAGGAGAAAGGATTGTGGCGTGGCCATCCCCCTGGGGGTGATTTCTCGCTTTCTGTCTCTCTGTCTCTCTCTGTCTGTCTGGCGAGCGCATGCGCCCTATAGCGAAAACCTCTCCAAAAAAAAAAAAAAAAAAAGGCATGAAGAGCAACTGTAGATACCAGAGACAGTGTGGGAGAAGGGTGAGGAATGACATTCTAACTCTCTTAGAAAATACTTTACTTTTAGTTCAACCCTTGTTAATTTTCGCCTCTGGAAATTTTCATTTTTTTCATCAAGAAAGGGAAAAGTGAACACACAGTCCAATTTCAGAGATCCCTGCTGTGTTCCAGTTCCCCCTGCTATTTGAAATACCACTTAATCCTCAGGAAAATGATGTGAGGAAACAATCTGGATGCTTTCTGCTGTGTGGTGATAAAGTTTGGGGGATCTGGATTTTTTTTTTTAGAGATCTTTTTATAGGCTGCACGTCCTCTCCAGAGAGTCAGAGAGAGACAGAGAGACAGAAAGCAAGGAATCACCCTACAGGGGAGATGGTCCATTCCTTCTTCTCCATTCTCCTCTAGGGATTTTGGGCATGTACACACACATATGCAGTGTGAGTGTGAGTTTTAATCTGCTGGGTCTGGGACTTGAACCATGGTGAACTACATGGGAGTCTAACAACATAACCATTACACCATCTGCTGAACCCAGGATTTTTTAAAAATTAATTAATTATTTTTCTTCTTTTTTTTTTCCTTTTTTTTTTTTTTGTTTTACATTTAGTCACTGTACATCTTTACAACACATGAAATGAATTTTACCACCTTGAATTACACTGCATATGGGTCCAGTAAAAGATTATCATACACATTTTTTATTTTTGCTTTTCTTCTCTTAAGAGGTTTTTGCTATAGGGCGTGTGTGTTCGCCAGAAAGACAGAGAGAGACAGAGAGACAGAAAGTGAGAAATCACCCCCCCAGGGGGAATGGGCATGTAGCAATCCCTTCTCCTCCATTCTCCCCTTGGGAACTTGGGCATGCACGCATATGCGCCCAGTGTGAGGTTAAGCCACCAGGGCCAGGACTCGAGCCACAGTTAACTACATGGGAGTCCAGGGACATAGTCATTATGCCAACTGTCATTATCCCCATGTAATTATCCATTTTTGTGGGGAATCAGGATTAAAAGAAAGGAAAAAGTGTAGTTTCATTTGAACTACACAGAATCCTTGCTTTTAAATTTTCATTACCATTATGTTTGCACCAGCTCCCACTGTGTAGATGCAAAATCTGAAAGCACATCTAATTTCCATACATGCAACAAACCATACAGTCAGATTGCTAGACCCATTTTCATTGGTACCACCAACAGAAACTTAATTTCCAGGGGCATCTAGAAAAATAGGAGAAATAATTTTCCTGATCAAAGATGACAAGTGAGACCTTCTGTGGCTAGGTCTCTTGTCTTATATGACCTAGATGAAGATTTATTTAAGCGCAAGGTGAAGTGTTTGCCTCACGCCGGGCATGTGTGCGTGCGTGCCCAGGATCCCGAGAGGAGAATGGAGGAGAAAAGATTGCGGTGTGGCCACCCCCCCTGGGGGGTGATTTCTTGCTTTCTGTCTCTCTGTCTCTCTCTGTCTATTTTGGCGAGTGCACGCCATTACACATACTGCATGAATAGTTAGGATGTTATTCGAAGGTATTGTATAGTCTAGAACTGTAAGGAATGGGATGACCACACGAGACACAGAAATGTAGAGCCTTTATTGGGGACACTCCCAGGTGAGGTTCGCTGGTCTGACCTAGAGAGAGGACCAGAGAAGTCAAGCCCTAGGGAGGCATGTAGTGATTTTTATAAGGGGATAGGGAGGGGGAATGTCTTAGAGGTAGAAACAGTCCATGTATGGTAATGATTTAGGGGGAGAGCAGGCTACTGTGACACAGAGTCTGGTGCTCAATGCAAGGTAGGGTGCCGTGGGTTACATCCAGGTTAGATCCGAGTGTAGCATAGGTGTGAAGACAGGCTAGATCTGGGTTGCATCAGCCGACCGGGGTGTGGTGTCCAACTCCTATATCCAAGCTGCCCAAGGCCCCGGCCTACCATCCCCTGTTTTGGTGTTATAGGTCATTGTTTGATCATTAACTACTTCTTGCTGAATTGAGACAAAGAGGGGAAGTCAGGGGCCAAGGGCTCGGTGGGAACTTGTGTGTAGGGATGGAGGAACATTTGGTTAACAGCCACCTGGAAGACTTCTCGGATTCAGCTTCGGAGGAACCTGAGGAAATAGGGTGTAAACATGAAGAGAAGGCAGAGGAGAATTAGTGGTCCTAAAATAGGGTCGATCCAGGTGATGCGGGTAGATTGCCACCAGTCTGGGAAAAGAGAAGTGGGCTGTTGTTGCTGGCACCATAGTTCTTTGCTTAGACAACTGAGAACATCAATACTTTGTTCAACCAGCCCGGTCTCGTTGACATAGAAGCAGCATTCCTTTCCTTTCTCTGTTGTCAGTAGGTCAAGGGTGCATTAGTTTTGAAGAGCTACCCAGGTGGCTGAAGTACTTTGTTGCTCGAGTGAGGCCAGGGAGGCAACCAAAGCCTCAATGGTTTTCACTCTAGGTCCTGGGAGGTGGAGATGCTGTGGGCTAATGCCCCTTCCCCAGTTTCAGTAGCTGCAAGGGAGGATGGTAGTTATATGTGCACTACAACAAGAAGGAAGACCACTCTTTTGGTGCAGGAGTCTGTAGAAGAGCGGGAGGCCACAACTGGTTCAGAAGTGTCCCAGACAACAGGACTAACTTCTTCAGGGGCAAGAGGAAAGGAGGGAGCTGGAGAGATCAGAGTCAATGGATGAGCCGATGAGACAGAGGAGAAAGTGAGTGGCAGGGGATGCAGCAGGAAGTTAGAAGGTATGTCCCAGTTGGTCAAGGATGTCTCTGACAGAAATGGGCACTGGGCATGATGGCGTAACTAGGAAGGAGTGGGAGAGAGGTTGTCCATCTATATGGCAGGCTAGGGTGGCTGTCCTAGGTGGGCAGGAGGGTGTGCCTTCTATTCCCACGACTGAGATCTGAGAAGGAAAAAGTAGCCCAGAGGGGAGGGTAGGATGGATTAGGTAGCCCCCACCATGTCCACAATAAAGGAGATAGACTTACCCACTACCTGTAGTGTTACCCTGGACTCAGTAACAGTGATGGGGTCTTCAAGTCTGGGCCCCTTCAGACAGTGTCTAGCCTCAACAGCTCCAAAGAGGGAATCACCTGTCCCCTGTGTGGAGGCACCAGGGATGAGTCAGCCATTGGTCACTCACTTCCCCAATGACCAGACAGACTATTTGCACTTGGGGCATGGCTTGGTGAGTAGTTGGGGGCAAGGACATTGTCAAGTCCAGTGACCCGTGTTTCCACACTTGATGCATGGTCCCGGGAGAATGGACTTAGATGAGGAAGCCCCATTCTTGTGCCCCTGTGGGGCTGCTGGGCTCACAGTTATCAGGGCCTGGGTTTGGAGTGCCACCAGGTGAGGGCGGGCTTGGCATTCAGCCTCAGCCACTGCCTCCTGAGCATTGTAAACTTTAAATGCCATTTTCATCAGATCACAGACAGGGGTCTGAGGGCCATCCTCTGCCTGTTTAAGTTTTTTACGGATATCAGAAACTGATTGGGTAATAAAGTGAGATGCTAAAACCATGGCCCCAGCCAGTGAAGTGGGATCTAATCTTGTATAAAAATTAAGGCCTCTGTAAGGCAATCAAGGAACATTGCTGGGTTTTCATCTGCCCCCTGGGTGATTTCTCAGAGTTTGTCAAAACTGACAATTTTGTGAGAAGAAGCCGGGCCTTCACAAGAAGGTTCCGCATGGCTCCAGCGAACTAGATTTCTCAGGGAATGAAGATTTTCTACCGATAATTCAGCCTCCAACAAACGAGCTAGCGGCTGAATTTCTTGTCATCATCAGACAAGAAATCACCGCCGGATAACAAAAAAATATGGGAAAACGAGAAAATACCTCTCCTCCAAGGGAAAAGAGTAACTCTTCTTCATCCACAAGCAGTCCCTTTCCACAGTGGTCTGGGTCCGCAATATCACCTCTGCCTCTCTGTTATTAACATTGTCACGCCCCCACAACTGTCTGTGCTGTTGATAAGGGCTCTGAACAAGCTGTCCTGTTATCCAGATTGTCTCTAGTCTGATCCGAAGTTTGAGAATGTATGAGGATTTTTTAAAAAGTGCATATGTTGGGACCAGCAGTTAGCGTAATGGCTATGTCGCTGAACTCCCACGTAGTAGACCGCGGTTCGAGTCCTGGACCCGGTGGCTTAAATTCACACTGGGCGCATGTGCGTGCATGCCCAATATCCTGAGAGGAGAATGGAGGAGAAGGGATTGTGGCATGGCCATTCACCCTGGGGGGTGATTTCTCACTTTCTGTCTCTCCGTCTCTCTCTGTCTTTCTGGTGAGCGCATGTGCCCTATAGCAAAAAAAATCCCCCCCAAAAATAAGTGCATATGTTTTCTTCTTAAGGATGTCTTTCCATTTTATTATTATTATTATTATTATTTTATTGTAGGACACACACAATCATCGAGAGAAAAGAGAGAGAGAGAGAGAGGAAGCAAGCTATTAGGTACAGGACTTGAACCATGGTCAGCCATGTGGGAATCCAGCACCTTAAGCCCCATGCCACCTGCTAGCTCCTACTAGTAAACTTTAAATGTTATATCTTGGCTTTCACTTGCTAAAACTATATTGCTTACAAATTGCTCACACTGATTTGAACTGCCAAATTTGAGTGCTAGGAGCTTACGGCCACCTGACTAGCAGGAGATTTTCTTAAGATGATGTTGTCTAATTGTTTCCTCTAAAGATATCTAGTTAGTATTTGCATGGGATTAGGGCTTCTCATAAATTCTCATAGTGACTGCTACAATATGGATAAGATACTATCTGCTGGGACCAGCAAATGGAGTAATGGTTCTATCACTGGTCTCCCACATCTTCAACTGTGACTTGAATCCCAGAACTGGTGGCTTAAAACTCATGCCGGGCATGTGTGTGTGCATGCCCCAAATCCCTACAGGAGAGTGGAGGAGAAGGGATTGTGGCTCTGGCCATCCCCTCTGTGAGGTAATTTCTTGCTTTCTGTCTGTCTCCTTCTGTCTCTCTGGTGAGCGCATGCACCCTCTAGCAAAAATCTCTCTAAAAAAAAAAATAGTTAAGAGGAAAAAAAAAAACATACTGTTTTCTCAAGCCCTTTCCGGTAATCACAGGTTGCCAACCAACTTGTGAAGGAACCTGTTTGAAGTTTTTCATGACTTCCAATCAAAAGTGAACTTATCCCTCTACGATGATGGAGAAATTCTCTTCTTTTGTGAGACAAAACTTTTCACAGGAAGCATCTACCATAAAATGGGAGATGGCAGCGCAGGTCTTAAGTCTGTAAATTCATAGGGTTTGAGATTGTGAGAGTGCACGGGAAGAGAACTGTGAGGCACAGCCTACCCCCACACCCAAGTTCCAACCTCTCAGACAAGAGTTCTCATTATTCTACCTGATCCTTTCTGACATCGTCTATATTACCACGATTATTACTGTTTTCACAGTCCTCAGATAACACTCACCCTTTAAATATACATGTACATGTCTAATTCAGCATTGCTGGGCCTACGTCAAACCTAGTGAAAAGATTGTGAAGAGGTTTGTTCATCTCTTCTATGATAGTTAAAAATGAACAATTCTAAAAAGAGATATTAAGCAAGAAAAAGAGAGAAAAGACATCCAAATTGTAAAGAAAGAAATAAAAATTATTTTCCTATCAGATGCCATGACCCTGGATGTAGAAAACCCTGGATTGTACACACACACACACACACACACACACACATGCGTGCACACATACACATACATATATAGCTGCACACAGACACTATTGGAACTAACAAATGAACTTAATAAATTTTTTTTGATTGGCATTAAAAGTTTTTATTTGGAATTTGATCCACAATCTATACAAGTTATTTACAAGTCATGAAAATGGAAAATAGCACAAAATACAATTGAGGTATAAGCTAAGAGCACAGTATGTCATGTTTCAATAAATATCACTCAAAATTTGTAAACTAAGTGACCAGATAGATGAGTTGTTTATTTTTAGTAAAACCATATAAAATATTTATTTCACGTGAGGTAGAGGACAGTTTTGTGTCATGTAATGCAACCAACCACAGCCATTTTAACCATAAAACTGTACATCATTGGCAAAATTTTAGATTGATTTATGCAAAAATACGGAACGCTTCACGAATTTGCGTGTCATCCTTGCGCAGGGGCCATGCTAATCTTCTCTGTATCGTTCCAATTTTAGTATATGTGCTGCCAAAGCGAGCACTGAACTTAATTAATTTGAGAGACACAAAATTAATATGAAAAAATCCGTTGCATTTCTATACAGACAATGAAAAATCTGAAAAGGAAATTAAAAATGAAAGTTTGACTTCCAAGAACAACAAACAGAATAAAATGTTTAGGTACAGTTAGCCAAGGTAGCAAAAGATTTCAACAAGGAGCTACAAAACACAACTGAAAAAAAAAATTTTAAGACAAAAATAAATAGACGTTTTGAGTTTGTGGACTGGAAGATTTAACATTGTATTATCCAAATCTATCTATAGATCTAATGACCGATAAAGAAAGAGCCACTCTAAAATTTCTGTGGCATCTGAATATGCACTATAAACATGAAAATGAAGAACAGTTGGAGGACTTAAACTTTCTGATTTCCAAACCTACTACACAACTACAGCAATAGAACAATATGGTACTGTCAGAAAGGAACACAAATAGAAAACAGAATAATTCAGAAACAAATCTTTATATAAATGATAAAGTGATTTTTTTTAAAAAAATGCCAAGATATTTAAGAGAGGAGAAAACAATCTTTTCACTGACTGGAGCTAGAAAAACTGGGTATCAGTATGCAAAAAAGAATGAAGTTTTACCTTTACCCTATACGTTCTCCAAAATCCAATTTAAAATAGATCAAAGTCCTAAATTTAGGAACTAAAATGATAAAACTTTTAGAAGAAAACAAAGAAAAAGCTTCACGGCACTGGATTGGTCAGTAATTTCTAGAGTATGACACCAAAATATGACACAGGGAACAAAAGAAAAATATAGTCAATCATACTATGGCAAAATTAAAAACATTTATCCATGAAAAGACACCGTCAAGGGACCAGCAGATGCCGTAATGGTCAGGTCACTGGATTCCCAGAGAGTCGACTAGCGTTTGAATCCTGAACCTAGCAGCTTAAAACTCACTCCAGGCACATGTGCGTGCATGCCCAAAATCCCAAGAGGAGAATAGAGGAGAAGGGATTGCGGTTTGGCCACCCTCCCAGGGGAGAGGGATGATTTCTTGCTTTCTGTGTCTCTGTTTCTCTCTGCCTCCCCAGCGAGCACATGCAACCTACAGTAAAAATATCTCTCTCTCTAAAAAAAAGACACACCGTCAGCAGAGTGAAAAAGTAACTCATAAGATTGGTCAAAATACTTACAAATCATATGTCTAAGAATGTATGAAAATCTCCTAAAACTTAAAAACAACAACAAAGTCAAACAATCTGATTAAAAAATGGAGGAAGAATTTGAATAGACATTTCTCCAAAGAAGATATATACCCGGTCAATATGCACATGGTAGCATGACAATGCTTGACATCACAAATAGTTATGGGAAATCCCAATAACAGCAAATGTTGTTAAGACTGTGGAAACACTGGAACCCTGATGCACAGTTGTATGGGAATGTAAAATGATACGACTACACTGGAAATCAATATGACTTGACATAGAATAACCACATTATCCAGCAATTCCACTTCTCTTGTCCTCTCTCTTCTTTCTCTTTGTCTATCTTTCTGTCTCTCTCTGGTGAGCACACAGTGCAAATTAAGTACCTGGTCACTTGAAAAACATATTAGGTGCTGTGTACCCAAAAATGTCAAGAGAAGAATGGAGGAGAATGGATTATAACATGGCCATTTCTCTTAGGGGGTGATAGATCAATTTTTTCTCTCTCTCTTTCTTTCTGTTTCTCTCTGGTGAGCATATGCATTACACAGCAAAAAACTACAAAAAAAAAAAGGGGGGAAACAATACTAGTACTTATAAGTACTTATTAAAATATCAAGTTGGTACCAACTAAATATTTTTTTAAAATTTTAAGAGTTTTTTTGCTATAGGGCACGTGTGCTCACCAAAAAGACAGAGAGAGAGACAGAAAGTGAGAAATCATCCCCCAGGGGGAAATCCATGATGCAATCCCTTCTCTTCCATTCTCCTCTCGGGATCTTGGGCACATATGTACATGCGCCCAGTGTGAGTTTGAGCCACCGGGGATCCAGGACTCAAACTACGGTTCACTACATGGGAGTACAACAACATAGCCATTACACCAACTGCTGGTCCTGGTACCAACTAAATATTTAAATTACCATATATGTGAAGTCTTTATAAAGTTTGTAGAATATGTGTATTATGGAAAATCTATTCATGATTTTCAATACTGCACCCCAAATAAAGTTGTACTTTAATTCCATTATTTTTCATGAACTTTTTCCAGTTCTCTTGCACTACCATAATTTTTCTGTTTCTTTCTAACATTGGTATCTATCATTTAGTATTGATAGATTATTCTTAACATAATTTCTTGGTAAGAGACGTAAGTTACTTTAAGAAAAATCTTTAGGGCCAGCTCTGTGGTACAGTGGTAATGTGCTACTCAAGAGAAGCTGGATATCACATGACAACTGAAGTTCAAACCCAGCCAGGTCAGCCTGAAATACGCCAGGCACATGTGCAAGTACCCAAGATCCTATGGGCTAAAGAACTGAAAGAAGGGGATCCTGGCATGATCAGATCCTGGGTAGGGTACCTCTCGCTCATACGCACACACATGAGCAAGCTCTATAATAAATAAAATCTTTTTAAAAATGTAAAAAATTTCAATTTTCAATTTGATTAAAATATAAAAGTATATTTTTAAATGGACCCCTTAAATTTTTTTTATTTTATTAATTATTATGGTTTAAATTGGACCAGAGAGAGACAGAGAAAGAGAAAGGGGTGAGAAACCAATCCACCAGATCTGGGACTGAAACCATAGTCAGCCATGTGAGAGTTCTCCACCTTAACCACCATGCCATCTGCCAGTCCCATAAAGTATAATCATTTTAACTGTCAGAATAAATTTCAGAGATTTATGTATCTACCTCTGGTCAAACTAGTGAAAGGGCCATTTAGAAAAAACAGAGAAAGTTAGGTAAGTATAAATTTAATGCTCACCTTCAAGGGTTTTATTATATTAAAAAAGAATTGGGAATAAATTCATAACAGCAGAAGTGAAAATAATATTGTTATAAAATCTGTTTTAATATTAATTTTTCTAATATCAAATTTTAAATTTGTAGAACATATTTCACTTTTTAAAAATAGTGAGGGATTTTTAAAAATTAAATGTAAGATTCAGAACCCGTTTCCACATGGAACACAGGCATGTCTGAAGTGCTTCCATGCTTCAACATCATTCATGATGAGTCTTTCATAGAAAGGTGTCATTGCAGCTGAAAAGCCAGCTCTGACCTATGAGGACTGCTCTCAACCAGAGTAGACAATTAAAAAGATAGCCAGTCATCTTAAGTTTGAATTTCAAACTTCAAAGCTACGGAAATATTTTAAATAATAGATATTTATATGATTTATAATTCATTTATGTCTTGGTGTGGGCTTAGTGCTATTTTTAAAGTCCCTAAAGTTCTTGCACAAAATGTAAGCTCAGATTTTTTTTTTAATTGCCAAACTTTGATCAAGAAACCCCTTAGGGGGAACCAGCAGTTAGTGTAATGGCTATGTCACTGGATTCCCACGTAGTTGACCGCGGTTTGCATCCTGGACCCGGTGGCTTAAAACTCACGCCGGGCGCGTGTGTGTGCATGCCCAAGATCCCGAGAGGAGAATGGAGGAGAAGGGACTGCAGTGTGACCATCCCCTCTGGGGGGTGATTTCTCGCTTTCTGTCTCTATGTCTCTCTCTGTCTTTCTGGCGAGTGCACACGCCCTGTAGCGAAAACCTCTCCAAAAAAAAAAAAAAAAGGAAAAGAAAAGAAAAGAAACCCCTTAGGAGATATTTATGAACAGTGTAGGATGGTCGTCCTCAATTATTCTTCTATTTTATTTATTACACTAGGACTAAGTTGAAATTCCACAAAGCTGAAACTTTGAGCATATTGTTTTGATGTCCTTTCTTCATGTCTCACCCCCCAAAATGTTGCTTTTCTTGAATAATTCTTTCAAGTTATCACTTGGCTTACCTTTCAAGATCTTAAATTAAGCTGTTTAAAAAATGGACTGTTCTATTTTTTAGGTGGATTGCTCCAAATATTGATGAACATTTTATTCACTCGTAAGAAATCCCTCTCAAGAAATTCTCCCAGTTTTACCTGCCAGGAAAACGTTCCTTGATGTCAATTATTATTTTATTGATTAATAAAGTTTTATTACTTCCCTGCATATGTTGGATTCTATATTATGTTCAGAGGATCCATCAAAGAAAACAAAAACAATTCCTTAGCTTATAACTGCAGTGAGGATAAATTAATAGATATATAACAAGGATAACTGGAAATTCTACTTAGAAAAATTAACTAATATATAAGATAATTTTAGATAAAGGAATAGAGAAAAAAAAGACTAAAGTTGCTTCTTTTTACTTTGTTCTTTTTAGTATTTGCTATAGGGTGAGAAGGCATGTGAAAAAACCACCCCACAAGGAGGGATGGCCACACCACAGTCCCTTCTCTTCCATTCTCCTCTTGGGATTTTAGTCATGCACACATGGTATGACTTTTAAGCTGCTGACTCTGGGATATGAACCATGCATCTGGTCATGTGGGATCTAGTACCTTAACTTCCATGCCACCTACTGGACCTGAGGTTGACTTTTTAAATAAAGATTGATTTTTAAAAAAATCAAATATCACACTGCATTTTGCGTTTCTGAAAAAGCAAGTATTGAGTCCTTGATTTGAGGTTTTACTAAGGTTTTGAGATTGGAAGGGAGGTCATTGTGGCTTGAATGGAGAAGAGAAGTTTAAGACGATCATAGATATTTTCTAAAAGTTTCTTTCTTTCATGAGAATGAGAGAAAGAGGAGACAGACAGAGATGAGACCATGACCTCTCCTAAGCCCTTCAGCCAGCCAAAAGCAGAGTGTCTGGCACATACAGGTCTACTGAGGAACCAAACACTCAATCTTCCACATGAATGCAGGTTTGCTTGAGTAGCATGTTACTCCTGTACCACTGAGCAGGCCAGAATTTTGTATTTTATTCTAAGGGTTTGCAGTAGGCATTGTAGGTTTTTCAGAAAGAAATTAAATAGTATAAACTCATTTCCAAAGGATCACATTGTGTAAGAAGTGTTGTGCGTGTGTAAAAGAATCCTAAAACTGGCCGAAGGAGGACAATTACAAGACACATGTGGATGAATGTCCACAGGAAAGATTCTGGTAGCCTGTGTTCATGAGAACATCTACACAAAGATGTTTAGAGTTGATTGATGCTTCGAAGATCACTGTCTTGGGAAATTTGGCATAATTTCTATTTTGCTCAATATTAATCATATAAATTATTGTGGTTTATACTTTGCTTTAATAATTTTGAAAAAAAAGGAATAAGAAATTGTCACTCAACTTTATACTGTGCTGGACTCATAAATTTCTCTGTATTTATTCCAATCTTCAATCTCGTGTCTGCTTTTTCTGTTTTTTTAGAGAATATTACTTTTTTTTTCTTTTTATTACAGTTATTTTGGTAGACTATATTAAACTCTGAGAATTCAGAGAAAACTAAGTGGATAAAAAAATAGCAGTCATTTTAACTTTGGTGTTGGAAAGAAAGATGAGTCAATTTTGAGGAAATTATTTTTTGGCAGACCTCTGTTCCAGTTGCAATGCTAAAGAAAATGTATTTAAATAAATAGCATCTGTTTGAGGCAGCTTACATGACATGGAGTCATGTTGTTTGTTTATTTTATTTTATTTTTTTGAGAGATTTTTGCTATAGGGCTCATGCATTCACAGGAGACACAGAGAGACAGAAAGCAAGAAATCATTCACCAGGGAGAAAGAAGGCCACACCAATATCCCTTCTCCTTTCAAGGTTTTGGCCACACACGCACATGTGCCTGGGGTAAGTTTTAAGGTGCTGGGTCCAGGACTCGAACCACAGTTGACTACATGGGAGTCCAGTGACATTATCATTACACCATCTGCTGGCCCCATGGTTTATGTTTTTACTGTATTTTATACATGGTATTGTGAATGACAAAAACAGAAATGAAGGGAACCAGCAGTTAGCGTAATGGCTATGTCGCTGGACTCCCATGTAGTCGACCGTGGTTCGTGTCCCGGACCCGGTGGCTTAAAACTCACGCCAGGCGCGTGTGCGTGCGTGCCCAAGATCCCGAGAGGAGAATGGAGGAGAAGGGATTGCGGTGTGACCATCCCCCCTGGGGGGTGATTTCTCGCTTTCTGTCTCTATGTCTCTCTCTGTCTGGCTGGCGAGCGCACGCGCCCTACAGTGAAAATCTCTCCAAAAAAAAAAAAAAAAAACAGAAATGAACATTCGTTTTAATACATTAGAATAAATATTTGTTTTCCGACGAAGATAAATAGAAGCTCTACTTGCAATTATATTAATTTTCTGATACTTTAAATGATTTGTTCATTCACTGACAAAATAAAATGATCTGAAATTCTCGCTCTACTGTTAAGATAGCAAAGGTAAATAAGATCATTATAAAGAGAAGTTGTTCTGCAAAAATATACTCTATTTAAAAATTTTAAAGTAAAATTAGAAAAATTCATCACTTTTACCAGAAAGGCCATCATTGGCTTATGTCACTTCGTTCATTTTTTTCCTTTCTTATTTTAGAACCACTGTTTAGCACAAGATTATAATTTCATTTTTCTGATCATTTAAATGGAGCAGGTATGTACAAATAAATATGTAACCAAAAACATGACTTCATATTTATGTCAATAGACATCTAGCGATAGATCATTTATTTTGCCTGCAGAAGCAAGCCTTGGGAAACAGCTGAATCCTACATTTCTTTATAAACATCCAAAAATATAGAAGGCTGTAATTCACTAAATATGGCAATTCTGAGTCTTAATGTCAGACTTGCAAAGTAACAGTGGAACATTTAAACACATTTTTCTCCAACTGGTTTAATCTGACAGCAGATTACAAATACTTTTCTCCCCATATAAGTGTTGCTATGCAATCATCAATATACGGTCAAGATATCTATCATTAAATACACAACGCTATCTCATCTGTCTGCAAAAGAGTTTGACGTTACTAAGGTTAATCCAAACTTTGTGATGTAGTGTCAAATGAAACAACAGTCAGTGAAAGTTAGTGTAAGCTTTTTAAAGGTGATTGTGATAGCCTCCTGTTTATTTTTCACCTATGCAGATTGCTGGAACTTGCTGGGAAACCCTGAAAAATAATGAAATGCTAAGAAAACATTATGGCTAGATTTTAATGTGTATCGCTTTTCCATCAGCTTCCACTGTTTTACAAGTTATAATGGTTGAAAGTTTCTAATTATTTTTTGCAAAAATATTGTCACCTATCTTATCCATGCCTTATTCTGCATCTCTACTAGATTAGAAACATCTATCAAAATATATATTTAGTAAATTTCAGAGTTACTCCTATTAGTGTAGTGCTTTTCTTCTATACTAACTTTAGTCACCTATAAAAACCAATAGTCTTTTTTTTTTTTTTGGAGAGATTTTTGCTATAGGGCGCATGTGCTTGCCAGACAGACAGAGAAATAGAGACAGAAAGCGAGAAATCACCCCCAAGGGGATGGTCACGCCGCAATCCCTTCTCCTCCATTCTCCTCTCGTGATCTTGGGCACACACGCACACACGCCCGGCGTGAGTTTAAGCCATCGGGTCCGGGACGCGAACCATGGTCGACTACGTGGGAGTCCAGCGACATAGCCATTACGCTAACTGCTGGTTCCCAAGACCAATAGTCTTAATAGCTGCATGCCCTAGTTAAACCAGTAACTATCTCCCAATTTACCTGATGTGTCTGACTAAGAGCACAATCTTGCTGAACCCTCTGTTCAGTCCCTTCTTTCGAGGATTCATTCTTTTCTTCAGTCAATTCAAATTCCACACTGCATGAGACCTAAGAGCATGAATCCAGGTAGTTTACTATTTTACAACTTCCTGTTCATAGTTTCCTTACTAACTCAGCATTAATAATGTGGTCAAATCCTTTCACATGTTCAATTCAATGCCCCGCAAAACTGAGTACACCCTAACTTCTTGGCCCTTTCTTTCCACTACCTCTTTCACAAATTCTTTTCTTTCTTTTTTTTTTTCTGTTTAAGAATTTGCTATAGGGCATGTGTGTTCACTGAGGTGAGACAGAGAGAGAGGGAAAGAAAGAGAGAGAAAGTCCCACCCCAAGGGTGGATGGCCATGGTGCAAACCTTTCTCTTCCATTCTCCTTTCAGGATTTTAGACACATGCACACACACACACACACACACACACACACACACACACACACTTGGCATGTTTTTCAAACTGCTGGGTCTGGGACTCACACTGCATAGTTGACCATGTGGGAGCCAGCCACCTTAACCCCCACACCACCAGCTGTACCCACATTATTTTCTTCATTCACATTAAAATTCTTTTACGGATATAAACTATATTACTATAGTTCAATACTTTTATTCAAATTTTCTATAATTATTATGTTTTTTATTCCTGAAAATAATCTGATCATTTGTCAAACTTTAGTTAAATCAATACTATTCAGTTTGCCTAATACTTCCAAAAATTTCTGGTTAAATTAATCTCCCTTTTTTTTTTTTTTTTTTTTTTGTATCCCAAGAATATATTTTTCTAATCCACTATTTTGCTTTAAGGTTGTTGTTACTATTATGATTATTGGTTTGTTATAGGGTATGGGCACTTGCCAGAGAGAGAGTGAGAGAGCGAGTGAGAAAGAGGGAAATGAGAAATCATGCCCCAGATGGGATGCCTGTGTTGCAGTCCATCCTCCTCCATTCTCCTCTCAGGGTTTCAGTCATGCTTGCACAAGCATCTGGTGCATTTCTTTTTCTTTCTTTCTTTCTTTCTTTTTTTTTTTTTTTTTGGAGAGGTTTTTGCTATAGGGTGCGTGCACTCGCCAGACAGACAGAGAGAGACAGAGAGACAGAAAGCAGGAAATCACCCCCCAGGGGGAATGGCCACGCTGCAATCCCTTCTCCTCCATTCTTCTCTCGGGATTTTGGGCCCGCACCCACATGCGCCCGGCGTGAGTTTAAGCCACCGGGTCCGGGACTCGAACCGCGGTCGACTACGTGGGAGTCCAGCGACATAGCCATTACGCTAACTGCTGGTCCCAACAGTCAACTTTTGATTATCCATAGTCAGCTCAAACCCCCACAGCTCCATTATCTACCAAGGTCACCTCCTTCTTCTATAG
>AAPY01534294.1:0-27928 GCA_000181375.1 Tupaia belangeri
CCTTCCCCCTCGCAGAGTCCTTCCGTTTATTTTCTGCAAAAGTTTAACGAATTCTCTCTGCCTGGGTCTAGGACTTCTTTTCCACGTTTTCCTGGCTGACTTCCCGGGTTAAAACAACAGAAACAATTATTGTGGGCAAAAGGGGTAAAGGCATGCATTATTCGTGCGGTCGTTCTAACTGTAACTCATTTAAATACCTTCTTAGATTGAGGTTTAGAAGATCTCAAAAGTTATTAATTTTTTTGTGAAATATCACTTAAATGTTTTCTATTAGGTAGTTGTAACAGTTTAAAGAAAGACCTATGTGTTGAGGGGAACCAGCAGTTAGCGTAATGGCTATGTCGCTAGACTCCCACGTAGTCGACCGCGGTTCGCGTCCCGGACCCGGTGGCTTGAAACTCACGCCGGGCGCGTGTGTGTGCGTGCCCAAGATCCCGAGAGGAGAATGGAGGAGAAGGGATTGCACCGTGACCATCCCCCCTGGGGAGTGATTTCTCGCTTTCTGTCTCTATGTCTCTGTCTGTCTGGCGAGCGCACACGCCCTACAGTGAAAATCTCTCCAAAAAAAAAAAAAAAAAAAGAAAGAAAGAAAGACCTATGTGTTGAGGTGGTATATTACGTACATATCAATTCATCCAATCAAAGACAGTTCTGGAGAAGTATATTGATGGCATATCAAATAATCTTACCTTGTTTATTATCTTAATCATGTTTTAATTAAGATAAATATTTACTGTAATTTAACATCTCACATGGACCAAACAATATGCTAGCAATTTGGATTATCTAAAACACTGAAATCTAAAATACTGTAATCAGACCAGCAGGAGGCATGCAGGTTAAGGAGGCACATAGACCACTGTATACTTAGAGCCCTGAACCAATAACTCGAATGTCACACCAGGCATGTGCATGCCCAAAATCCCATGGAGGAGAAGAAATTGCAGCATGGCCACAACCATCGCCCCTGGTCGGGGTGAGGGGAGGTGATTTCTCATTCTCTCTGTCTGTCTATCTGTCTCTCTATGGTAAGTGCATGCACCCTATAGCAAAAAAACAATAATAATAATAATAAATAAAATAAAATAAAATAACTGGGATCTTGGCTCTCAAAGAATTGAGACTCTAAAGAGAGCCAAACAAATCTTCAGCTTTAATGAGAAATGGCCACACTATACAACATGCATGGAGTGCTGACTGTGTAGCAGGAACTATGTAAAGTGAATTGGACTCATATGTTAAAATCACTGTTATAAGGTATCGATTACTATCGCTTATAGATGGAAAGATGAGCCTTCAATAGCTGTAAGGCTTGTCTAAAGCTGAACATTTTGCAGTCAGGCTGTTTCATTCCAGAGCCCCCTCTACCTGTGTAGACAGAATGCTATGAAGCAGAGAAGAGGTGTTAGAAGCCAACTGGTAACTGGAGAAAGGTTCTGGGCTATAAAAACAGAACATAATGGGCAACAAAGAAGAAAATAAATAGAAGAGCACAACAAGCAGGGAATGTCACTCTAGAATCTAGAGTCCAAAGGAAAAGAGATCCCAAGGATAAGTGGTCAACATATCCGTAATGCCATGAAGTTAGAGTAAATAAAAACATGGGAATGCCTTTCCAAAAATCCCAAAGGGAGAATGGTGGAGAAGGGATTGCAACGTAGCCATATTCCTGGGGGAAGGTGTGATTTCTCACTTTTTCTCTCTCTGTTTTCTGGCAAATACACGCACTCCAAAGCAAAAATCCACCCCCCCCAATTTATTTTTTTTTTTTTCTGGTAACACGCCAGTTCCACTAAAGTTGAGCACCTCTGCCCCACAGTGAGACACAGAAGGCTAGAGGAATTAAGGGTCTTATACAAGGTGATTTATCATGAGGCAGTAAAACTACTGAGTATTTACCCACAATTCAGAGTTGCAAAATTCAACCTGAAACACCAGACCAGAGGCAAGTTGCAGGTGGAATGCTATGGCATGGCGGCTGGGCAGATGCAGAAGCTGTTGACTTCATAGATGTTTGAAAGAGACCAAAGTATCATATTCTGGTTCTGTCCCCAGCCTTGACTTCTTGCACAGCTGCCGTAGTACTTGCACAAACCCCAGATGCGCGGTGCCTTGATTGGATTCAGCACTGACCATCCTGCAGCCAGGGATTCTTACTTGCTTGAGAAATCAGATTTCACTTTCCAAATTTGATCAAACTTGACCCTTTTCACAACATGCTGGATGATTATTTGAGGGAAATGAATCATTTGAGAACACTGAAGTCAACAATATTTGCCCTTGAGAATTACCTGATTTACTATATTAGCTAAGATATGGAATACAGAACAATTTTAAACTAAATATGTTTAATATGTGGTAAAGAAATGAGAGGTATTATGTCTATTAAATAAATGAACAAAACAGAGTGCTATAAAATTTGGTATTTAATTATATCCCCATTTTTAAACTACACTTACAAATGGATTGAAAAACAGGAGAGAACTAGGTTGAAGATTATAGTCATTCACTGGGAGAGTGAACTTAAAAATTTCTTTAACATACAGAATAAAGGAGGGAATGGAAAATGTGAGTAAAATAAGAAGTGATACTCATGAAATATCCAGCAATCTCAATGGCTTCCCAATAGGCTTTTTTATTATTATTATTATTTTTAGGTTTTTGTCATGGGGTGCACAGACTCGCCAGAGAGAAAGATTGAGGGGGAAAGTGAGAAATCATCCCCCAGTGAAGAATGACCACATTATGACCACAGCATAATTCTTTTCCCTCCATTCTGCTCTCAGGATTTTGGACACGCACACCTGGAGTGATTTTCTTTTCTTTTTTTTTTTCTTTTTCTTTTTTATTGCCTTTTGTTTGTTTTTGCTATAGGACATATGTGCACACTGGAGAGAGAGACAGAGAGACAGAGAGACAGAGAGACAGAAAGCAAGAAATTACTCTCCCCCCACCCCAGGAGGAATACCCATGCCACAATCCCTTCTCCTCCATTCTCCTCTTGGGATCTTGGGCACGCATGCATACATGTCCAGTGTGAGTTCAAGCTGCTGGGTCTGGGACTTGAACTACGGTCAAGGAGATGAGAATTCAGCGACATAATCATTACACCATCTGCTAGTCCCCCTAGTGTGATTTTTAAAGCCACCGAGTCCAGGAATCAAACCTTGGTCAGCCATGTGGGAGTCCAGCACCTTAACTACTACTACATCACCTTGCTGACCACCCCCCCCAACAGGCATTCTTAAAGCAGAGAGAAAAATAATGGAGGCTACTGCTTATTTAAAGGAATAGGTTAATGCTTCTAGATCACTGTCCATTTCAATCAAATAGTTTCAGTTCCATAACTGATATTTTCCCATAATTACTATTCTATGGCATACCATCCTCATCAATCTGTGGACCATAGTCTTTACAAGTCTGCCAGATGTTTTCAAATATTAACTCATCTCTCATGGCTAGCAAATAAAACATGCAGTTTAGCTGGTCACGTGTTTGTAAAGAGTAGAGAAGATATTTCCCAGACTCCCATGCTTTAAAACTCTCTCTCCTGCAATGGGAATCAACAATGAGACTTTAGCAGATCTCTACTTGGAAGGCATCAAAAAGTTTTTTGCATTTTCTTGTTGCTTTTTCTTGCTGCCTGGAATTAAAATATGATTGTGAGTATCTTAGATCATGGCAAGAATTTTAAATGAACATATTAAAGAGATTTATAGTTTTATTTCTCTTCCATTCCATTCTTGTTTCTTTCTGTTCTCTTCGTATCTATTCATATACCTATTTACCTGCCTAACCTAATTACCTATGCCTACAGTGACACATAAGACAAAATAGGTATAGCCAAGTTTAATAAGGATAAAAAGCAAAGGACCTATTTTCAGGTGTTACATTTTAAAAGATGTTTTCAGGTTGTGAAGAAGATAAAATACAATTTGGGAACCAGCAGTTAGCGTAATGGCTATGTCGCTGGACTCCCACGTAGTCGACCGTGGTTCGTGTCCCAGACCCGGTGGCTTAAAACTCACGCTGGGCGCGTGTGTGTGCGTGCCCAAGATCCCGAGAGGAGAATGGAGGAGAAGGGATTGCAGCGTGACCATCCCCCCTGGGGGGTGCTTTCTCGCTTTCTGTCTCTATGTCTCTCTCTGTCTGTCTGGAGAGCGCACGCGCCCTACAGTGAAAATCTCTCCAAAAAAAATAAATAAATAAAATAAAATACAATTTTATACAAAGTTGCAACTAAAAATAGAGATTCAAGTGATTGTTTCTTTCATATATTTTCAAAATTGGCATATAAAATGCAGGTTTGAGAAGAAAGAATTTTCTCACAACCTACAAATGAAATAGTACAATAATGAGAATGTTTCTGATTCAAGTCCTTGATCTCTTGCTTTGTGAGGCTCTCTAAATCCTAAAATAATCCGGCAACTTCCTCAGTTTAGATGGTAACAAAGACACATGTGCATGATGTTACGAGTTAATCCCTGTGTCTCTCTCTCTGGTGAGTGCGCGCGTCCTATAGCACACCCCTCCCCAAAAAAAAAAAGAAGCATGCTAAGATGCATTTTTTTTTTTTGAGAGGTTTTTGCTATAGGGCATGTGCGCTCTCCAGAAAGACAGAGAGAGGCAGAGAGACAGAAAGTGAGAAATCACCCCCCAGGGGAATGGCCACGCTGTAATCCCTTCTCCTCCATTCTCCTCTCAGGATCTTGGGCACACACGCACACGCGTCTGGCGTGAGTTTTAAGCCAATGGGCTGGGACTAGAACCATGGTCAGCTACGTGGGAGTTCAGCGACATAGCCATTACACTAACTGCTGGTCCCAGAAGTGTAGAAATTTGACTATTGAAAACAAGTTTAGAGCAAGAAGTTCTGTATGACCACAGTAGTATTGAAAATTCAGGATGTAAAGTAAACTCTGCACTAGGATATATTAAACTCATATACATGTAAGCTTTCCTGTATGCCCAGACATCAAAAGTAAAACTAAGGACCAGTAGTTAGCATAATGGTTATGTCGTTGGACTCCCATGTAGTCAACCGCGGTTCAAGTCCTGGACCCGGTGGCTTAAACTCACGCCGGGCATGTGTGCATGTGTGCCCAAGATCCCGAGAGGAGAATGGAGGAGAAGGGATTGCAATGTGTCCATCCCCTCTTGGGGGTGGGGGGATTTCTTGCTTTTTGTCTCTCTGTCTCTCTCTTTCTGGCAAGCTCATGCACCCAATAAGAAAAAAAACCTCTCCAAAAAAAGAAAAAAGAAAAAAAATAGTAAAACTACACTTTCTATGGCATGAATGTTTGTGTTTCTCCCCCCAAAATCATGTGGTAAAATAATAATTTCCACTGCAATATTTGAAGATGAGAATCATAAGTAGTAATTAGAGCATGAAGGTGGAACTTATTTGACAAGATTTATGTCTTTCTAAGTAGAAACGTGGGAGGGCTTGTTTCATCTCTCTCTGTGCCATATGGGGATACAGGAAGAAGCCAGACTAGGAATAGAGCCCCTACTAGGAACTGAACTGGGCAGCATCCGGGTCTTGGACTTCCCAATCTCCAGATCTCTGAGAAATACATTTTTGTTGTTTAGGTCATGCTCTTGATAGTATTTTTGCTATAGAAGTCTGAACTGATGAAGATAACATTCTTAGGCTTAGTTGACCAAAATCACAATTCCAACCTTACGGAAGGATAAAGCAGTAATTTATAGTTCTTTGTAAGAGGTTTTCTTTTATAATTTTTAGAGAAAGATTTTTGTTAGGGGAGTTCATGTGCTCACCAGAGAAAGAGAGAGAGAGAGAGAGAGCGTGAACACCCCCTCTCCGAGGGGGGGAGGCCACACTGCAATCCCTTATCCTCCATTCTCCACTTGGGATTTTGGACACATATGCACACTTGCCCAGTGTGAGTTTCAATTGTTGAGTCTGCAACTTGAACTAGAGTCAATCCCATGGGAGTCCAGCACCTTAAACACTCCGCCACCTGTTGGCCCCTGTAAGCGGCTTTTCAATAGGTGCAGTATGTCTTATGTGGTTACTCAGAAATTCTTCTCGTCTAACTCTCCATGTCTTTTACCCTTCCTAATTCCCACATAGTGTCTCAGTTTGATTGCTCTGAAGTTACCTGTTTACTGTATGTGTTACTTCTGTGTTTCACTTCCTAAATCCATATATTAGCATTCTCTTTTGGAATCTCGTATTATCCCATCCAAGCAAATCACAAAACAAACAGTCTATTCACTTGATAATGCTAATTGCTTCCCAGACAAATTATTCCTCCTCTGTCATCATTTTAAGCTGGGTTTTACTCTTAGCTTTTTGAAATATCATTGACCATGATAAGGATACTTGATTTTTTTTTTTTTTTTAGATTTTTTTTGAGAGGTTTTTGCTATAGGGCGTGTGCGCTCGCCAGATAGACAGAGAGAGACAGACAGACAGAAAGCGAGAAATCATCCCCAGGGTAATGGTCACGCTGCAATCCCTTCACCTCCGTTCTCCTCTCGGGATCTTGGGCACGCACGCACATGCGCCCGGCATGAGTTTAAGCTGCCGGGTCCGGGACTCGAACTGCGGTCGACTACATGAGAGTCCAGCGACATAGCCATTAGGCTAACTGCTGGTCCCTGTTTTTTTTTTTTTTTTTTGATACCTGCCCATGAAATACTCCCTATAGCAACCAAGCCTCAAGATCTCTCCTTTGTCACAGTGAATCTGAAAATTTGATTTCAAATTCTGAAATTTTATTCACAAGTCCACTGCCGTTTGGAATCTTTCTTATATGTGTTAAGTATGCCTATAATGAATGAGAAGTTCGGCTACCATTAAATAGGCTAGCTAGATTTTCACTCTTTATTTGTACAGGACACAGTAATACATTCTTAGGGGGATAAAATGCATTTAATCAGCTGTTTTCGCCAAGCGTTCTGTTTTCTGAATTTACAAGGTGAAATAGTATTGCTATTGTGAATCTAAACTCCATGTCAAAATCTGCATTAGTTTCTCTTGGATATTATAAAAAATAGCAAACTCAGTACCTTAAAAAAATAACAGAAATGGACTCTCTCACGATTCTGGAAAGGCGAGTACAAAATCCCTATCAATGGGTTGAAATCCAGATGTAGCAGGACCACATCTCATCTAGAGGCTCCAGATTTTCCTTTGTGGGATTTTCCATACGCTGATTCTTTAATTTTTTAAAAAAATTTTTGAGAGGTTTTTGGCTTAACTGTGTGTAATCGGAGAGAGAGGCAGAGACTGAGAGGGAAAGTGAGGAATCGTCTCCAAGGAAGGATGGCCACATCGCAATCACTTCTCCATTCCCCTCCCGGAATCTTGGGCATCCACACACACGTGCCCGCTGTGATTTCCAGGCCATCAGCTCTGGGACTCAGACAGTGGTTGGCCATGTGGGAGTACAACAATGTAACTTCTAAGCTATCTCCTGTTCCATATACTGATTCTTTTTTTTTTTTTATGTTCAGTGTATTTTCTTTTCTTTTCTTTTTTTAAATATTTTATTTTTTTACATTTTTTAATACATTCAAGCACATTTTTTAGCTCACAAGGTGATCATTTCAATAAATGAACATTTCTCCCCGGTCCAGTTGATCAAAATATAACAATACTACCTCCCTGTCTCGACAATGCTGTCTCCGTATTCCTCCTCCAAACGTTTTTCCCCATCTGCTGGTCCCCCTGGTCATTTAGTCTTTATAACACCATGAGGCCTAGCTGCACTGGTACTTGCCACTAAGATGCTGGGTTCCACAGTCTGGGACCACGTTGTAGGCCCACGTTTGATTCCCCGTTTAACCTAAAAGCTAGGCGTGGTGGTGTAGGTTGTAATCCAAGCAATTCAGAATCTGAAGCAGGAAGACCACAACACAGCAAGACTCTGTTTTAAGAAAAGAAAACAAAAAGAAAACCCTGGGACTAGCAGTTAGCCTAATGGCTATGTCACTGGACTCCCACGTAGTCGACCGCGGTTCGTGTCCTGGACCCAGTGGCTTAAAACTCACACCAGGCGCATGTGCGTGCGTGCCCAAGATCCCGAGAGGAGAATGGAGGAGAAGGGATTGCAGTGTGGCCATCCCCCCTGGGGGGTGATTTCTCACTTTCTGTCTCTCTATCTCTCTCTGGCTGGCGAGTGCACGTGCCCTATAGCAAAAATCTCCCCCCCCCAAAAAAAAAACCCTATATGGAAGGAATAATTGTCCTATTTGTGTAAATGAGAAAAGAAGGCCCAGAGAGGTTAAGTAACTGTGTTGCCTATAGCAACACAGTATAGTATGTTAGAACTGTTTACCTATCCACTCTATAGCTGTCTGTAGGGGCTTGTGTCCTGGCCTTCAACTTTGCGGCAGATTGTATTACATACCGTAAGACACCACCTCTACCCCGATTTCCTACGTCACCAATTACCCATCCCTACTCTCTTCTGTCCTAGCTGATTATGTTACTGGAGAGATTAAACCTGTGGGGGTCTCCACCCAAGGTGGGAGGATTCTGGGTTTAACACATGGAAGAATTCAAGGTGAGGCTTTTTTTTTTTTTTAAGAATTATTTTATTGGGACCAGCAGTTAGCATAATGGCTATGTCACTGGACTCCCAAGTAGTCGATTGCGGTTCAAGTCCCAGACCCAGCGGCTTAAACTCACGCCAGGTATGTGTGCATGCGTGCCCAAGATCCCAAGAGGTAAATGGAGGAAAAGGGATTGTGGTGTGGTCATCCCCTCCCCCCCCGGGGGGGGGTGATTTCTTGCTTTCTGTCTCTCTGTCTCTCTTTGTCTTCCTGGTGAGCACACGCGCCCTATAGAAAAAAACCTCTCCAAAAAAAACCCATTATTTTATTTATCTTTATTTATTTAAATTTGACCAGAGAGGGGCAGAGAAAGAGAGAGAGAAGGAAAATGAGAAAACAAGCCACCAGGTCCAGGACTTGAACCGTAGTCAGCCACATGGGAGCCCAGCACTCTTAACTACCACACCACCTGCCTGCCCCATCAAGAGTGAGCCTTTGCAAGAATGTGAAAGTAAGTTTATTTTTAAAAAGCATATGTGCACATGTGTGTGCGTGCCCAAGAACCTGAGAGGAGAATGGAAGAGAAGGGATTGAGGCATGGCCAACCCCCAAGGGATGATTTCTCCCTTTCTGTGTTCTTTTTGGGTTTCTGTTTGCATCTTTTTCTAGCCCTTCACTTTTAATCTATGTATTTATTTATCCATGAGGTGGGTTCTATGTAGGCAACAGATGGATAGTTTCTGGGGTTTTTTACCCATTCAATCAGTCCATGTCCTTTGATTGGAGAATTAAAGCCATTTACGTTCAACGTTATTATCAATATTTCCAGACTTGTCCCTACTGTTAAATTGGCCATTTTCTAGGTGGTTTTCTACTGACTTATTTCTGTCTGTTTGTCTTTAGTTTTCTCGTTATAGCACTCCCCTCAGAATTTCTTGAAGAGCTGGTCTGAAGTTGGTCAAATCTTTCAGGTTTTCCTTATCTGAGAATGCTCTTATAGTTTTTCCCCTATGAAGGATAATCTTGCCGAGCATAGTATTCTTGGTTTAAGTTGTTTTTCATTCAATACTTGGAATATATTTCCCCATTCTTTCCTTCCTTGTTTTGTTTCCAATGAGAGGTCCGGTGTTAGCCTGATGAAACCATCTTTGTAAGTTACTTGCCATTTCTCTCCTACAAACTTTAGGATTTTGTCTTTTTCTGTGGTTTTGACCAGTCTGGCTATGATGTGCTGTGGAGAAAATCTTTTTGAGTTTATTCTATTTGGGGTCCTTTGCATTTATTGGTTCTGCATGTTTGAATGCTTCTCTAGACTTGGAAAGTTTTCTTGCTGGATTTCATGGAATAGGTTTTCAATGCCCTTAACAGTTTCTTCACCTTCTGGAATTGGGATACCAATTTTTGGGATGTTTGAATGTTAAATGGAATTTAGTAATTATAGTATATTATCCTAATTTTTATTTGGTAGTTTTTTGGGTTTTTTTATCTTTTTGGAGACTTTTTCTATTTCAGAGGTTCTGTCTTCTACATCTGAGATTCCTTCTTCTACATGGGCTAGTCAGTTTTTTATACTCCAATGGAGGTTTTGATTTCCTTTATTACAGTTCTGTTTGATTCTTTTTTATGGTGTCTATTTCTTCTTGCAAATCATGGACGGACTTCATCTCCTGTAGTTCATTGTCTCTTTTCTCTTGACTCTTCTGGAATTCATTGTCTCTTTTCTCTTGTATCTCATTAAGTTTTACCTCTAGGAATATTCTGAATTCTTTATCTGTCATATCCATGAGTTCCATTGTGCCGTCTGTTGATAATGAGGAATTGTTATTCTCCCTTATGGGAGACATACTTTCTTGCTTTCTCATACTTCTTGGGCCTCTCCAATGGTTTCTGGTCATTTGATAAGTTATACATTTTTTCTGGACTTCTTAAGTTAATTTTAAGCTTTCAAAGGTGTGTGAGAGATGTGATCCATGATCTCTTTGTCGCCTTATTTCCCTGATACTTACCCTGTGACCTCCCTGACACTTACCCTGTGACCTGGACTTTTGATGCTGAGACTGGGTGTTCCAAAGGCCTTCCAGATTCTAGAGAACAGATGCACCTGAGGCTGAGCCATTGGGTCTCGATTGAGGAAGAAAGTATGGCCCACCATACACTTCGAAACACTGTATAATCTGTGACAAAGGGAGAAAGTTTTTCCACAATCGTTTCTGCTGTACTGGAGCCTGGCAGAAATGCAGTGCAGAAGTTGGAAGCAGGAAGGTATCTGGCATTGCAAGAAGGGGCTTACAATTTTCAAGGCAATCCCTAGCCTCGGTCTGCACACTCGCTTCTTCCATGCAGGAACCAGGAGGAAAGGTGAGGTGGAAGTTGGGAGAAAGATGGCACCTGGAGTGGATAAATGGGGTGCACAAGTTCCAAGGTGGTCCCTAGTCTTTGCACACTCACTTATGCCACTCAGGATCCAGCAAGAAAGGCATGGGAGAAATTGGGAGCAAGAGGGTACCTGGAGGTGATGGACGGGATGCCCAGGTTCCAAGGTGGTCCCTGGTCTTGTTCTGTACACTCTCTGTTGCTCTGGAGCCAGAATGAAAAAGCTCATTGTGGTTTAGATTTGTGTCTCGCTTGTAATAAATGTTTTTAAACGTTTGTTTTTTTTTTTCCATATACTTTTTGGTTGGTTGTATGTCTTCCTTAGAGGTTTTTTTTTTTTTTTTTGATAAGCCATTTGAGTTCTGGTTATATTATTCTGGTTATCAATCCCTCATCTGATGCATAATTTGTAAAAATATTCTCCCATTTCTTTTGCTGAACAGAATTTTTTTTACCCCAATGTAATTTTACTTGTCTTTTTTTTTATTATTACTTATATTTTATGACTCTAATTTAAGAAGTGTTTGCCTGCTCTGATATCACGAAGAGTTTCCCCTGTGTTATCCACCAGTAGTTTTATTGTTTGAGGCCTTTGGTTTAAATCTTTGATTCATTTTGAGTTCATTTTTATTTATGGTAAGAGATACAGGTCCAGTTTTATCTTTTTGCATGTGGATAACTCTTTTTCCAGCATCATTCACTAAGGAGATACTCTTTTTCCAACTGGTACCCTTTGTCAAAAATCAGTTGGCTGTATGCTTTGGGGTTTATTTCTGAAATCTCTGTTCTCTTCCATTGGTCCACATGCCTCTTTTTGTGACAATACCATGCTGTTTTGATTATTACAGCTTTGTAATATATTTTGGGATCAGGAAGTGAGACACCTCCTACTCCACTCATTTTGCACAGAATTGCTTTGGCAAGATGGGGTATTTACGGAACCAGACACAGTCTGTGATTTATTTTTCTGAACCTGTGAAGGATATCTCTGGTAATTTGATTAGGACTGCTTTAAATTTGTACATTACTTTGGGTAGAATTAACATTTCAATTATATTAACTCTCCCAGTTCAGGAACATGAGATGTTTATTCCTTTTTTTGGAAAATTGTCATTTTCAATGTTATTTTTTAGCTTTTTTATTGTTTTACTTGAGGCCTTTGACTTCTTTGGTTAGGTGTATTCTACATATCTTATTTCCTTTATGGTTATTGTAAATGGAATTTCTTTCTTTAATTCTGCCAAATTTGTTCAGTATTGGTGTATTGAAATGCTACAGAATTTTGTGTCTTAATGTTGTATCCTGCCACTTCACTACATTCATTTAATACTTCTAGAAGGTCTTTTGTGGATTTGGGGAGGTTTTCTATGTATATGATTATGTCATATGCCAATAGAGATCATTTTACTTCTTCTTTCCCTCCCTATTTAAATTCCTTTTATCTTAGTCTCTAGTCAAATTGCATTGGCTATGACTTCTAGTACTATATTGAAAAAGTAATGAAAAAGGTGTGGACCTGGTGGCTTAAAACTCACTCCGGGCGCGTGTGCGTGCGTGCCCAAGATCCCGAGAGGAGAATGGAGGAGAAGGGATTGCGGCGTGGCCATCCCCCCATGGGGGGTGATTTCTTGCTTTCTGTCTCTCTGTCTCTCTCTGTCTGTCTGGCGAGCGCACGCGCCCTATAGCAAAAACCTCTCCAAAAAAAAAAAAAAAAAAAGGTGTGTAGCCTTGTCTTGTTCCAGTTTTCAGTGGAAAAGCTTTCCCTTTTCCTTCATTTGGGATGATGTAACCATTTTCACAGACGGCTTTTTTGGGTTGAGAAATGTCCCTTCTCTGCTGATTTTGCTGAGAGCCTTAATCTTGAAGGGATGTTTTATATTTTTCAAACACTTTTTCTCAATTGATTGACAAAATCATATGATTTTCTTTCTTCTGTTAACATGGAGTATTACTGAATATATGGTTTTCATATGTTGAACCATCTGTGCATCCCTGGAATAAAGCCTTACTTGGTCATGGTGTATAGCACTAAGCATTAGGTATCTAAACACCACACTATCTCTTTTGGACAGATTATCTAGAAATAAGTAAAAAGATAAGGATCTAAATGATACCATTGACTTACAGACATCTATAGAACTTTCCTCCCAATGACTACAAAATATATATTTTTCTCTCCCCTGCATGGAACCTTTTAAAAAATTGACCACCTGAAAGAGCACAAAACAGGCTTTTTCAAAGGCAAAGGCACTGAAACTCTATCAAGCATCTTCTCCAACCATGACAGAATTAAACTAGAAATTAATTTCAGAAAAATCCCTCACAAATACACAGACATATGGAAACTACACAACCTACTCCTGAAAGGCTTCACAAGCACTGAATAAGTTAAGACTGAAATTAAACTATTTATTGAAACCAATGATAGTGAGTGCACAAATTTTCATACCTATCAGACACAGCCAAAGCAGTCACAAGAGGGATTTTCAAAGCAATTAGCACACATAAGAAAAAATGGAGTGAGTATAAGCATGGGGAAAGTAATGCATAATTAAGTACTATTCATTTCATTAATGCCAAGGGAGTATGTTACTAATGCTCTCCTAACAGAAAATATGAAATATTTCAGGTAATATATATAACTACATTTATCCAACTATTCCATTTTAAAATCTTAAAGCTACTTTGTATTTTGTACATATACAAATTATAACTTGCCTATATATACATTTTTTTAAGGGAAAAAAGTGGCAAATAGACAATCTAACAATACACCTCAGGGAATTAAAACACAACAGCAACAGCAAAAATGCAGGGAGAAAGAAGTAATAAAGTTTCAAGCAGAAAGAAACAAAATAGAGAATAAACAAACCATGCAGAAAATAAATAAAACCAAAAGCTGGTTCTTTGAGAAGATAAACAAAATTAATACACTTTTGGCTAATTAAGAAGAGAGGAAAAAATACAGATAAATCAGCAATGGAACAGACATAACAGAAATGTAAAAGATAATTAGACAATATTTGAGCAACTGTCTGAAAACCTGGATGAGATGGACAAATTCCTGGACATATATAAGCTACTGAGACTGGATCAGGAAGATATAACATGCAGTGAAATTAAATAAGTGATATTTAATCTCCCAACAAAGAAAAGCCCAGAATTCCCTTCTGAAGCCTACAAAACTTTTTAAGAATAGCTAATCTCATTGTACTAAAACTATTTTTAAATATGTAAAAGGAAGGAACCGTCCTAAATTCATTTTATGAAGCCTCCATCACTATCATCCTAAAAACAGACAAGGACATAAGAAAAAAAAAGAAAACTACAAACCAATATCTCTGATAAATATAGATGCAAAACTTCTCAACAAGATACAAGCAAATCATATTCAGTGACACATTTAAAAGATTTTTTAGGTTATTTTTTCCCTTGATTCCCCCCCTCACCCTCCCATATTTCCCATCTTCCTCCCACATTGCTCATCCTCTTCCCCTACTGTCTTCATTATTGTTCTCTATGCTTTTATGCCTTCCCATCACTCAGTTTATACCATAGATTACAGATATCTGGTATACCTTGAGTGGGGACATACAATGCCTCTCTTTAATCATCTGGCTTGCTTCACTTTGCAGTAAATCTCCCATATTTTTTATTTTCTATCAAATGCCAGGGTCTTATTATTTTTATGGCTGAGTAGTATTCTGTAGAGTATGCGTTCCACATTTTTTAAAATCCATTCATCGGTTCAAACATCTGGGTTAGTTCCATGTCCTAGCAATTGTGAATTATGCCACAAGCATGGATGTGCTTTTTTTGACTGAGAACTTTTCTGTACTTTGGGTAGATATCCAGGAGTGGAATTGCTGGATCATATGGTAGTTCTACTTGTAGGTCTCTGAGGAACCTCCATATTGTTCTCCATAGTCCCTGGACTAATTTTCATTCCCACCAACCAGTAGTGTAGGAGAGCTCCCTTTTCACCAAAGTCTCACCAAGACTTATCATTTTTATTGTTTTAATCTTAATCATTCTGACTGATGTTAAGTGGTATCTCATTCTAGTTTTGATTTGCTTCTCCTTCACAATAAGAGTGTTCACCATTTTTTCAGACCAATATGCAGTGTATTAATGATGGGAAAATTCACTTGTTATGCTATAATGTTATAATGATGCAAAGCAATTAAAATGTAAATATAGATAGATAGATGGACAGATGATAGGTAGGTAGATAGATAGATAATTTAGATGTTTTGTGTGGGAAAAAATGGAAGAGATTTCAATGTGCTTTTTTAAAGTGTTCAGTAACAAAAAAAAATTCAGTATACAAATAGTTGGTGCTGATTTATTTTGACCTAGAAAGGAGTTCAAATTAGAGAAATAACAGCATCTTCAGGTTTAAGAATGTGAGTAGGTTGAAAAAAATGTGTATGATAATGTCTTTGGACTAACATGATGGTGGTATGAGATTACATGAAAGACAAAGTGAGACCAATTACTGCAAACAATTGTCAGTCCATTGGAAACCCTATTTTCCTATGTTCACCTTCCATGCTGAGGCTTGAGTTCTTTTCTTAATTTTAATAACACCTTACATGAACTCCTTTGCCAACCATTCCAGCTGCCTGGTCTCATCCCACCTCCCTACCAGGAATCTTGAGCCCTGTCTAGGCAGCCTTTAGGATGAGTCCACATGCCGGGCCTGGGAATAGCTTTGAAACATTTGGACTCTATGGCCGACCATTCCAGTGACCTGGTCTTTCTCCATCCACCTGTCAGGAGTCTTGAGGCTGGTCTGGGCCAGCATTAGGCTGAGTCAACTCTTGGAGCCTTGGTTTCAATTTGAAACTTTATACTCCCTTGCCAACCATTCCAGCAGCCTGGCCTTGCCCCACCCACCTGCCAGAAGTCTTGAGCCCAATCTTGGCAGACTTTAGGGTGAGTTCGTGCTCAGGGACTGGGAATAGGTATGAAACTTTTGGACTCCATCACCTGTTTTTGGACTCCATCAAGCTGTTTCAGCAGCTTGACTTTACCCCGAGTCTTGAGTCTGGTCTGGCCAGGCTTTAGAGTGAATCCATATTTTGGACCTTGGAACAGCTTTGAAACTTTTAGACTCCTTGCCCACTATTCCAGTGGCCTAACCCTGCCCTGCCCGCCCTCCAGGAGTCTTGAGCTAGTCTAGGCAAACTTTAGGGTGAGTCTACCCTCAGAGCCTGTGAAGAGCTTTGAAACTTTTGGACTCCATCACCCACCATTCCAGTGACTTGGCCTGGCCATACCCACCCACCTGGAGTCTTGAGTCTGAGCTGAGCAGGTTTTACATTGAGTCTGTGCTTGGAGCCTAGAAGAAACTTTAGAACTTTGGGTATCTCAACTTATATGCTGGGCTTCTCATGGCATGACTTGATGCTCTTCGCCAAGTTATATCTCCTTGGCTTGCTAGCACCTTATCAAAAACTGAAAGTTTGGTAAAGGAATCAAACACCTGAAGTTACCTGTAACTGTTCTGACGTAGTGTTACAGTCCTCCAATAGAAACACACCTGGAAACTAAAAATAAAATGTCCTCTATCATAACTACAGAAACTACTCCAATAAAAAGTGAATATTGCATCAGATAACTGGAAACCAGCACAGATTCCAAAGAAACATGAGAAAACAAAGTGGTAGCTCTTCCTCAGGTGAGCATAGTAGCCCCTCACCCACAGTGAAGAGCACAGAGAAATACATAGAAATGTCAGAAAAAAAAAAAAAAACCTAAATATTCATAGGGACAAAAGTCAATGAGATGCGAGAGAAAGGAGACAATATGTTCCAGGAAATGAGTAAATAATTACAGGGTAAGAAAGAGGATTTCATAAAGAAATAGACACCCTAAAAAGAGTCAAGCAGAATTTCTGGAAATGAAGAATACAATATAAGAAATTAAAATCTCCCTAGAAAAAATTAGATTGGCTCATACAGAAGAAAAAATTTTTGCCCTCCAAGACAGTCTCCAGCATAGACCAAGTCAACAAAAGGAAAGAAAAGCAACCTCTCCCAAAATGAAGATAACATACAGAAAATCCTAGACACCATGTAATGCCCACCTATCCATATAATGGGTATTCTAGAGGGGGAGAATATGCTAAAAACATGAAAAACCTCTTTCAGAGAATACAATTTTAAATTTTCAAAATATATAGAAACATGGAGAAATTCAAACCCAAGAAATAAAAAGACCCAAATAGAAGCAACACAAAAAGATCTTCCCCCCAGCGCATTATAGCAAGATTGGTAAAAATGAAAGACAAAGGCAATATTCTTAAAATGTCAAGGAAAGGGAACCAGCAGTTAGCATAATGGCTATGTCGCTGGACTCCCACGTAGTTGACCGCGGCTTGCGTCCCGGACCCAGTGGCTTAAAACACCGGGCACGTGTGCGTGCGTGCCCAAGATCCTGAGGAGAATGGAGAAGAGATTGCAGCGTAACCATCCCCCCTGGGGGGTGATTTCTCGCTTTCTGTCTCTATATCTCTGTCTGTCTGGTGAGCACACACACCCTATAGTGAAAAACTTCTCCAAAAAAAAAAAAATGTCAAGGGAAAAACATCAAGTTACTTATTAAGGTTATATTAAGGTTATACCATTAGGCTAATGTCAGACTTCTTCATTGAAACAAAGCAGACAAGGAAGGAATGAGAATTGGTTAAATTTAAAAGACAAACAAATTCAACCAGGAATACTACAGCCAGCAAAATATACTTCTAATGGGAAGAACAAATAAAAGTATCCTCAGACAAACAGAAAGTGAAATAATTTACCAGTAATAGACAAGATCTACAGGAAGTACTGAGGGGAATGTTGTATCAGAATAAGTAAAGAAAGACAAACAGAAATAAAAGAAAAAAAAACTGTAAAAATGGCTAAGAAAATGACAGGTATATATCCTCAAATAGCAATAATTACATTGAATGTTAATAGATTAAATTCTCCCATTAAAAGACACAGAATGGCTGGATGGTTTTTTTGTTTGGTTGGTTGGTTTTTGGTTTTTTTGTTTGTTTGTTTTTAAAGGCAACTATATGGTGCTTACAGGAAACACCCTCACTAATAAGGACATACATAGACTTAAAGTGAAGAGCTAGAAAAAGATATTCCATACAAATGGAAACCAAAATGATGCTTGAATAGTGATATTGGTATTAGACAAAATAGACTTTAAGATGAAAGTTGTAAGAAGACACAAAGAAGGACATTATATAGTACTAAAAGGATTTGTTCATCAAGAAGATATAACCCTTCTAAATGTATATGCACTTAACACTGGAGCACTTAAGTACATCAAAGTGACACTGTTGAATCTCAAGGGAAGATAGAAAGCAATACAATAATAGTTGGGGATCTCAACACCCCACTGATCCTCTGGACAGATCATATAGACAAAAAATAAACAAAGAGATACAAGATCTAAATTATACCATTCATGAAATCTATTTAAGACATATCTATAGGGTATTTCACGCAACAACCACAAAATATACATTTTTCTCACCCCCACATGGAACATTTTCAAAGACTGACCACATGATAGGGCACAAAACAAGGTTTTACACATTCAAAGGTATAGAAATTATATTTAGCATCTTTTCTGACCACAGTGGAATCAAATTTAAATGAACTATGGAAAGTACTCTAGAAAACTCACAAACACATAGAAACTGAACAACGTAGTTCTAAATGACTTCACAACTATAGAAGAAATTAAGACTGATACAAAAATGTTCATAATAACCAATGATAATGAACAAGTAAGTGCTTATTACCTATAAGAAACAGCAAAAGTAGTCATAAGAGGGATGTTCATAGAAATTAATGCCCACAAGAAAAAGCAGAAGATGGCAGTAAACAGCCTAATGACACAACTCTTGGAACTGGAAAACAAAAAATCCCAGGATAAAATAAATAATAAAGATTCAAGCAGAATTGAATGACACAACATTAACTGGGTTAATCAAGAACAGAGAAAGACACCAAATAAAGCAAATCGGCAAGAAAATAGGCATTATTGCAATGGATATAACAGAAATACAAAATATCATCAGAGAGTACTACGAGTGACTATATGCTAACAAACAAGAAAACCAAGATGAGATGGACGAATCTCTGGACATGTATAACTTACCAAAATTGAACCAGGAAGAATAGTAAGTCTGGGTACCAGCAGTTACCGTAATGACTATGTCACTGGACTCCAATGTAGTTGACTGTAGTTTGAGTCCCGGACCCGGTGGCTTAAACTCATGCTGGGCATGTGTGCATGTGTTCCCAAGATCCCGAGAAGAAGAATTGAGGAGAAGGGATTGCAGTGTGGTCATCACCCCTGGGGGGTGACTTATTGCTTTCTGTCGCTCTGTCTCTCTCTGGTGGGTGCACGTGCCCTATAGCCAAAAAAATAGAAAAACGAAAACCTCTAAAAAAAAAAGAAAAAAAGAAATAGTAAATCTGAATAGGCCTGAAACAAGCAATGACATGGAATCAGTTATAATCTCCCAACAAGAGCCCAGGTCCTGAGGGCTTTACTTATGAATTCTACAAGACTTTTAAGGAAGAAAGCATTAATGACACAAAGAAATGTGGTATTATCTGTTGAAGATACTTTGTAGTTTTATCAGCTGTACTAGGGAGAAATATTCACCTGTTGAAATATCCATTTTGTAAGCCAAATAATGTGATTGAGTGTATAAAATAAAAATGAAATAAAAAAGAAAAGAAGAAAGAAAGAAAAGTAAATAAATAAAAGACGAAATACCTCAATTCTCCTTAAACTATTTCCAAAAATTCAAAAGGAAGGAATCCTCCTGAATTCATTCTATGAAACCTCCATCATCTTAATTCCCAAAACAGACAAGGACATCAGATAAAAAGAAAACCTCAGGCCCATATCCCTGATAAATCCAGATGCAAAAGTTCTCAACAAGAAGAATAAAAAGTAGAGAGGTAAGACATTTTGGGACACAGAAATGTCACCTGCTGATGATAATGTATATAGTATTCTTAACTGGACTGGTCTGAGGTGAATACCATGTTGGGTAAATTCTCTATATAAGCTAAATGATGAGTAATGTATGAAAGTTACATGGTAATACTGAATGATTTTAAATTTCTTGAGTTTGCAAATTATGCTATTATATAAATCCTGTTTTTAGAAAATATACACTAATACATTTTAGAAATAAAGAGGCATATCATCTCTGCAACTAAGAAATGGTTCAAGAGAAATCTATAGTCTACACCTATTTATCTAGAAATACATATATTTATCTAGAAAGAGAGAAGGAAGGGAAAGGATAAAGCAAATGTCATAAAATAATAACATTCGGAGAATGATATCCAGGAAGTATTTGCACTATTCTTAAAGTTTTTCTATAAGTCTGGAATTTTCGAAATAGAACATTTTCAAAAGAAAACAAATTTGAAAGTATTAGTAAATGATGACTCACTGAATAAAATAAAGCTTAAATCCCTAATGAGTAAATTAGAAGTCTGAAGAAGAACAGAGATATTTACATAGCCTTATCTTCCCACAAAATACTAGTTAATTACAAACTTAAAAAGCCAAGGTACAGAGTAGGAGTCTAAAAGATAGCACACTTAGTGATGTTAACATCATCAGTAACGGGAGAAATCAGAATTGCATGTCGTGTTAGGAAGCAATGAGAAGATTGCACTATCACTTCTGTGGTATTCTTGCCAAAAAAGTATGATCTCAACTAATCATAATGAAACATTGAAATCCAAAACAAAAAACATTCTGCATTACTAAACTTAAAAAATTGTCAGAGAGTATGTGCACTTGCCTGAGAGACACCCCTAGAGGGTGGGTGGTGAGAAAGCCCCCCATTGGGGGTGGTCATGCTGCAGTCCCTTCTCCTCCACTTCTCTCTCCTTTTGGGATCCCGGACACACACACACTCAAGTTCAGCAGGTTTTACAGGTCACCAGTCCGAGATTCACTCTGTGTGGTTGGCCATGTGGGAGTCCAGCACCTTAACACTACGCAACTTGCTGGCCCCCAAAAGCCACTTGGAACTCCACCAAATATCAATAACAATTTGTGGGGATAGTTTAAACAGTGTCATTTGGGCAATTTGACTGTAGAAAACCAAATATTACTAGTTTTCATTTGCAAAATCCACTTTATGGTTATGGATACTGAGAAACATTTTAAAATGTTCATCACACACATATGATTAAAAAGTCTTTAATAAAGATTTTTACATGTCATGTGTTTAATGGAAAATAATTAAAAGGTTATTTAAACAATACAATGAAATTTTATCTTTCATATCATATAATTTTCTTTGCTATCTGTCCATATTCTTATGATGCTCTCAAAAGTAAATCTGAAGTTCAGTTTCACTCATCAGTCCTTTGAGGAGAAGCTCTAGGATAAAGACGCAAATTCAGTAGCAACTGGGGAAAAAAAGGAAAGAATTATGAGTCATTGGGAAAGTTGTGATATATATATATATTTTTTTTTTTGGAGAGATTTTCACTGTAGGGCGCGTGCGCTCGCCAGACAGACAGAGAGAGACATAGAGACAGAAAGCGAGAAATCACCCCCCAGGGGGGATGGTCACGCCGCAATCCCTTCTCCTCCATTCTCCTCTCGGGATCGTGGGCACGCACGCACACGCGCCCGGCGTGAGTTTTAAGCCACCAGGTCCGGGACACGAACCGCGGTCGACTACGTGGGAATCCAGCGACATAGCCATTACGCTAACTGCTGGTTCCCCGTGATATATTTCTGCATAGAGAAATACATAATGTTTTTGCCGATAACCTAAGATATCCTTTACCTAAAAGACTTCACAGGTAACTAAGTATAAGTTGAGAAAAAAAAAAAAGAGTTAAGAATAGACCAGTGTGAATATCGATGAAAAATATGTATGTTCACGTGCAGTACAAAATCACTGTAGGTTGGGTATCCCTTATCCAAAATGCTTGGCACCTGAACTATTTCAGATTTCATAATTTTTCAGATTTTGGGTACTTGCATGTACCTAATGAAATATCTTGGGGATAGAACCCAAGTGTAAACACAAAACTTATTTATGTTTCATGTTCATTTTATACATATTGCCTGATAATTTTGATTTGGGGGATATTTTTGTATTGTAATGTTTTGACTGCAACCTATTATATTCAGTCAGGTATGGAATTTTTTATTTATGGCATCATGTTGCGCTCAAGAAGTTTCCAATTTTGGAGCACTTTAGATTCAGGTTTTTAGATCAGGACTGCTCAACTTGCATTACAAATAATTTGTACTGAGTTGCATTCTGAATTACGTATCAGTGTATTTAAGTATCAGAGCTTCTGTTCTTCTCATTCTTCATTTATTTATTTGACAACCAGGTGCTAAAGTACTATGAGAAAAACGAGAATTACAAGATGATAATGATACAGTACCCTTCAATCAAATACTAGAAGCTGAAAAATACAGAACAGTCCATTTCCATATAGGGTCCTAGATAACATGACAGGTAGAGACAGCATAACGGGAACACACAAAAACGACATCTACACCAATGTGTCAGCATCACAGGCTTTTTGATGACGGTGATGTTTAAGTTAACAGCTAAAGGACAAGGAAAAAGTGTTGCAGATAGAAGGAAAAGGCAAATCTGAAGATCTAGGGGTGTGAGGAAGAACATTTGTGAAACTGTAAGTAGTCTACTTTGGCTAGATGCCAAAGGGACTGACAGGTAAGTGACAAAAGATAAGGCAGAAGAAAAGAACCAAATAGATGTGGATGTTTTTATACAAGGTTAAAGAACTTGGAACTTTTTCTGATGGCAAAAGGTGAAGCAATGGATGTCCCCACTCAGTATGTACAGAATGTCTACACTCTATGGCAGAAATGGAAAGAGTGGAAGGTACAGAGGCATGGGGAGCAACTGTGGAACCTAGAGACTGTGGGAGGAGGGTGGAAAATGGTGGAGAGTGAGAAGGAGGAGATCAAGGGGAAAAAGGAAGAAGCAAAACATTTAGGGGCCACAAAAATGGAAAATGATCTGTTGGTGGTAATATGTATGGTAATATCTTTGACTGAAAAAATATGCAGTGCATTCACAAGTAAACTCATTTGGTATACTACAATGATACAGAGTGATGAAATGCAAAATATATCAATTAGTTAAATCAAAGGAAGAAAAACGGTAAACCAATAACAAAGTAAATGACCAGAAACTTCACATGTCACTTGTCACAGGATAGCCATAATAACTGTAATTGCTTGACTAAGTATTACTACATGAGTCTGGATGTTTTGGCCTCATGAATCATTACAGGAAGCCTGAGGAGTTGATGATGCCTTTGTTTTCTGAGAATAGTTTCAGTGTGGAAGATAACAGTTCCGCAGGAATGGCAGAAGTAAAGAAAGTGTAGAGTCAGAAAAAAAAAGATACACAGATTTTTAGACTTTTAAAAGCTATGATACATTATGAATAGGAATAAGTGCATACTTTGGTGTGAATATTTATGTTCTCACCTGTTTCTTACACCTGTGTGTAAGAAAAAATATTTTATGTCGTATCTATTCTCCAGTCAAAGGGAAGGAATGCAATTGCTACTTGTTGTTTATTTCAGGTGTCAATTACTTAGTCTAAGTTTAATTAATAAATTTTGGCAACATACCTCCACTATGTTCTCCACTTATATTTCTTTTTTTTTTTTTTTTTGGAGAGGTTTTCACGATAGGGCGCTTGCGCTCGCCAGACAGACAGAGAGAGACAGAGAGACAGAAAGCGAGAAATCACCCCCCAGGGGGGATGGCCACGTCGCAATCCCTTCTCCTCCATTCTCCTCTCGGGATCTTGGGCACGCACGCACACGCGCCCGGCATGAGTTTTAAACAACCGGGTCCGGGACGCGAACCGCGGTCAACTACGTGGGAGTCCAGCGACATAGCCATTACACTAACTGCTGGTTCACTCCACTTATATTTCTTAACAATTCCAGTTGTGTCTGAAATAAGTCAAACATGATTTATAATCTTTAAATTAAACAAGAGATATTACCTTAGGAATAACATATCAATCACAAAACGTGGCCTATAAAAATTACTTTGAAACTAGATCTTGAGGATTGCTTACATAGAAAAATAATCTCATAAATAAAATAAAATGCACACTTATTTTAAGTTTAGATCATAGGAAAGATACATTAACCCCTTTGGATTAATCTGTTTTAAAATAAAATTAATATGGGTCTATTGAATATACAGCATTTCAGAAGGGTGATAATTTATCTTATTAGTACAAAGAGTAAACACTTCAAGTCATTTCACACTGGATGCATTCCTTAGTTATTCCAAATAGGTTTTTACTTTAATGGATTTCCCTAAAAATAAATTTTCCATTCACCACTTTTAAAAATGAAGTATTTAAGGACCAGCAGATGACATAATGATTATGTCACTGGACTCCTACATAGTCAACTGCGATTTCAGTTTCAGATCCAGTGGCTTAAAACTCATGCTGGATACATGTGTGTGTGTGCCCAAAATCCCAGGGGGAGAATGGAGGAGAAGGGATTATTGCATGGCCATCAATTCGGGGGATTGAGGGCTTGCTTTCTATCTCTCTATCTCTCTGTTGAGCATACATGCCCTAGAGAAAATATCTAACAAATTAAGAATTTAAAGTGTATTCTATACTATTAATTTTTAGCACAGAAACTTTAATAAGTGAATTGATGATATCATAATATCATGTGAAAATTCTACCGGCAGTAGATTAAGCAAACATAGTGTGGTATGTGTACTATGACTAAGCATTTCTTTATTCATATGAACACAAATATTTCAGAAAATTTGCTTCAAAAATTATTCTTCAAAAAATAACTAAGCTATGAAGGGCAATGATTTTTTTCTCTCTCTCTCTTTTTTTTTTTTTTTTTGAGACCTCTGTTTTTGCTATAGGGCATGTGCACTTGCCAGAAAGACAGAGACAGAGAAATAGAAAGTGAAAAATCACCCCCGGGGGGATGGCCACTCCACAATCCCTTCTCCTCCACTTTCCTCTTGGGATTCTGGGCACGCATGCACACACACCTGTCGTGAGTTTAAGCCACAAGGTCTGGGACTCTAACCACAGACAACTACATGGGAGTCCAGCAACATAGCCATTATGCCAACTGTTGGTCCCCTGAAGGGCAGTGATTTAAACAAAGCCTATATTTTCATGAGCCAGCACAGGCTCAGAGTACCACAGATTGCTCAAGGTCACAAAGCCAATTAGCAACAGTCCAAGAATGGTCTTTAAATCTCCTTCCTGAGCCTGAAGTTCATGCCACCAACACATCTTTTTTTTTTTTTTTGAGAGGATTTTACCTTTTTTACCTTAGGGCACATGTACTTCTAGAAAAAGAAAAAGACAGAGAAAGTGAAAAATCACTCCCCAGAGGTGAATGGCCATGCCATAATACCTTCCCCTCCATTCTCACACATATCTGGCATGAGTTTCAAGACACTGAGTCTGGGATTTGAACTGCTGTTGGTCATGTGGGAGTCCAATGACATAAATGCTGGGCCATCTGCTAGCCCTACTTCCTTTCTTAAAAAGCAACAACAAAAAAAATATATAAATCATCTATGTTTAGGCTCTGGACTCCCATGGGGTCGATCATGGTTTGAGCCCTGGACCTGGCAGCCTGAAAATCATACCAAGCACATGTTCATATCAAAATGCTGAAAAGAGAACAGAGAAGAGATTGTGGCATGGCCACCCTCCTCAGGGGTGAATTCTCTCCTTCTCTCTGTCTCATGTGCTCACGCGAGTGCATGCTCCTTTTGGGACACCCCCTTTGGCAAAACCGAAACAAACAAAAATCAGCTAGTTAGAATCTTGGAATTTATATACTAACAGTCATTTAATTTGTTCTCTTAAGCAATGTGGCTTGGATGCAGTACTTTCTACAGCTTCAGGCACCCTCTGGAGGTCTCGGAACCTACCCCCTAGATAAGAGCAGATTACCGTAACTGATTTGGTTTGATGATAGCTGCTACTTCAAGATTCTAAATATTATTGCCATTTTAATCATGAATCATCAAAATAATGGCAAGATAGGCATAAGTGAACTTCATTTTAAAAATGCAAATACTTTGGACCAGATGGTGACACAGCAGTAAAACTTGATGCTCTGGAGGGCTTAATTATCTTCACAGGAAGTGGCCAGTTCCCATCCAGACACCTCCCTGGTACGATGGACATGGGTGTGCCTGGGATCTGGACTGGCTAAAGCTGGGGGTGGACTGTGGTGTCTCTCTCTCACTCATGGAATAAATAAATAAATAAAAATATTTGCTTAATTTAACTATTTCAAAACTATTGTACAACTGCCCAGCAAACCTTTTATAAAAATTCTCCAAGTAACAATTAAAGAAGTACTCATGTAAGCAAAAGATCATTTTAACTTAAAAACCAAAATTAATCTTTTTTGGTGATGCAGGAATGCTCCGAAGTGCTATGAATCATGATTGCACTAAGAGCAATTACCAGTCTGCCAAAGCATCTCAAAGTATACCTTCAGTCACAAGGCAATAATATCCAATTCTAAAATCTAATCTAAATACAGCTTTTTAAAAAATTTTAAAATACGTCAGTTTAGATACATTTATTGAATTTAGATATATTTATTGAATGGATATCTTTACAAAATAAGACCTCAAAGGGACTTCAAAAATTGTAAAATTTCTCTTATGTTTCTTTAGTAACAGAGATAATGATGACCTTCACTTAACATGTTTAAGTCAATTAAGCATATTATTTCACAAAATTTCAAGCAAACATTGGGTCCAGCAGGTGGCGTGGTGGTTAAGGTGCTGGACTACGACATGGCCACCACAGTTTTTGAGTCCTAGATCTGGCTCTTGCTTTCTTACTTTCTATCTTTCGCTCTCTGTGAGCCTGAAGCAAAATTTAAAAAGAATAATAATAACAAAATTAAATAACTAATTTTAGTAAAACAACAAAAAAGAAAACACATCGTCTTGGTACTTTTAAATTAAAAAGGAAAAAGGCAACATCCATATAACTAACCTGGAACACGTTTTCTGTGCTGTTACTCAAAGGCCTGGAAATTGAGGTAGGAAGCACTGAAGTTTCTCTTGAAATGAGATTTCTGCTGTAAACTAAACTATTATCAGGATTTCCAACAGGAGATGACTCTAGGACTGGTCTTGTAGTAAGACTGTTGAGTAAAGATCTATTCCATTGTTTCTACACAAGACGTTTAGCCCTGACTGCTGCTAACTTCTCCTGGGTCCTGTGAACATTGCAAAAGACAGATGCTTAGTATTTCATTTTTCTCTAACTAGCTCCTAAATGCGTGCATTTTTTTTAAAAAAAAAGCTGGATAATAATGAATTTTTTCATGTTGTAGCACAGAAAATGTGTCAGCACTTAAATCCTTTACGCAATTATAGATTTAAAATAGATACAAACAAGTACCAGTATTTCTAGAGGGAGTTCTAACTAACAAGTAATTCAAAGTAGGGAAGAGAGGATATGGCTATTGATGATGCATGATTTAACACCAGCTGCCTCTTGGAATGGCTTCATGTGGGAGATTCCTGAAGAAATGGGAATATTCCATAGAAATAGTTGTGCTTAAAGGGTTACTGTGCAAGATGGTGGACATGTTAGTTTGCTTGACTACAAGAGCTACTTCGCTTCATATAAACATATCAAAATATCATGTTCAACCATTAGTCAGTCAGTTTCAGTCATAGAATTGCAGACATACGGTATAAGTTAAGTGGGGACATACAATATCTCTCCTTCATAGCCTGGCTTGCCTCACTCAGCAGTACATCTTCCTAACGGTTGAACAATCACAAGAGATGGGTGTGAATGTCAGATGAGGTGTATGTGGAGGAGTGGGTCCTAACGAAGGACATTTGGAGAAGGGATACAGAGGTTGAGCATTGACGGGATGGGGAGGTGTGGTGTTATCTGCTGAAGATATTTGATCAACGGGTC
>AAPY01534346.1:0-11484 GCA_000181375.1 Tupaia belangeri
GAAAATAGGCAGTACACTCTTAAAGGGAGACTGAGAAATATCACTTTTTCTACCCAGTTGGCTGATTAGCTGGGAGATGCAGGCAGCTGCAAACCATTCCTTTAATGCTCTCGCTCAGTTAAGTCACCTAAGGAGAAAAATGCAAGATGTTTGCCCTGTGGAAGGAATCTTTGCCTTGTCCTTTTCGCTGCCACTAGAAAAAAGTATGTGAAACCCTTGCTAACACAGGAATTAAGCTATCATGATTTTGGAGAACTTTAAAATGGCCTAGGAGAATACTCAATGTTGAAAGTCTTACTTTGCGCTAATCCCCTGCATTTCCTTCCTTTATTGGCATTTTCTTGGCTGCTCACTCCGCTTCTTTATTTCTCCTTCTCCGATCTTAAATGGCATAGATCACCTCTAGGCAGCCTTTATATCTGACCCTCCTGTGGCAAACTGCTAGGGCTGAGCTTCAGCAAGAACAGGTCAATGAAGACATACTCCGCACACACGTGCACACACACACACACACACACACACACTTCTGGTTTCTTTTCTGTCTTCAACCCAAGCCTGCTTCAATAGACAAATACAGAGATCTTATTGTTGAGTCTCCATGGAGTGAGGCAGAGAGCCCTCCTACCAAATAGCCTGCAACCCTGGCACAAGCCCGTCCCCAACAGCAACAATGGCTGTGGCTCACCTTTTGAGGTCTAGCCGTGTCCCAGGCATATGCACTGGTAATTATCCTTCATTATCACGTGTATCCAGAATTCGTTCCAACACTCCAAGAAAGGCGTGTATATTATCAACCCCTTCTTGCAGTGGGAAAAAAGTGAAACTACAGTAGCTAAGGAATTTGTCCAAGATCACAGAGGTAGGAAGCTGGAGTTAGGAACCAGGGCACTCCAAGCATAAATTTTTAACTTCCAAGCTGCCTTTGCTTTTATTTCCTGAGCAGTGACCCTGGAGGACACCCAGGAAAGAGCCAGATTGCTATGTGTCTCAGTGCAATGGCATCTTTATAATACAAAGAAGATTCAAGGCATGAGGGGGCCAGGTGGTGGCACATCCATACCACATTTCAAAACTAACCCATGTGGAAGGGTTCTAGGTTAACACCTGGAGACCTCCCCGAATACACCAGGTAGACACGTACCAATAGCCTGAGACTGGCTGAGGCTGGGGAGAGCTCTCCAGGGGAGAACCTTTTTGGGGTGCTTGTCTTTCTCTCTCTCATGTTCTCCCTCTCTCTCGAGAAATAAGTTGTTGTTTTTTGTTTGTTTTTGTTTTTGTTTTTTTAATATTCAGGGGCCAGCAAGTGGTGTAGTGGTTATGGTGTTCGACTCCCACATGACTGACCACAGTTCAAGTCCTGTACTCTCAGTGGCTTGAAATTCATGTCAGGTGCAAGTGTGTGTGTGTGTGTGTGTGTGTGTGTGTGTGTGTGTGTCTGTGTGTGTGTGTGTGTGCCCAAAATCCCAGGAGGGAAATGGAGAAGGGATTGCGGTGTGGCCATCCCCAATGGAGAGTGATTTCTCACTTTCTCTCTTACTGACTCTTTCTGTCTCTCTCCAGCGAATGCATGCACCCTACAGCAAAAACCTTAACAAATAAATAATAAAAATAATTTTAAAATAATTAAAAAGAGAAAAAATGACTCAGGGCACAGTGCTGGGCATCTTATGGAAAACGAGCTTGACGGAGTCGGTCCATCACACTGAAATCCTATGCCAGCAGGATCCCACCTCCGTCTAACACTATGAGAGGCAATGGATTAAGGATCCGGAATCACAAAGTTCCCAGGTCCCTGATGAGCATAGCCAAGCACTAGGTTCACAAAGCCAAGTAAGATTGTGCAAGAATGCTAGAGTATCTTAAGAGTAGAATTGTTTTGCTCCCCAGTCCTTCTCCTCTGTTTTAAGTAAGGTCAAAATGAAGTTATTCCATCCAAAACTGTATGGAAAAAAGTATTAAATGTCAAGCAATTTGGGCATTTTTAAGTAACAGATTATATTCTACATTAATCCACAGGGATATTTTAACAAGAGGTGAAGTGCTTCTCTTTCCTGTCACTATTTTCTCACGCTGCTCTCATGGTTATTATTATGGTTCACTCAACACTCAAATGGTAACATTTAAATTGATCAAGCATAAAAACAGACAAGGTTTCTGTTCCAAGAATCTCCCCCATCTAACACAGAGATGTCTGCCGAAACGGAGCTGCAGGGGAAGCCCACAGTGGGGATTCTTCACTTTCCTCTTTCTTTTGTGTATTGTCTAAAGGAGGAGCCAAGGCGGGCTCACCTTTCAGTGCAGACAAACGGTCTTCTTTATCTATAAAGGAGCCACTTAGATCAACCAAACTGGCCACAGGATGTCACTGTTACTCCACAGACACAATAGCAAGTGAGCCTTTCCATCAGGGTTTGGATCTGGCAGAGACCAGGGCTGCCCTCGGCCTCGCCTCTCACAGAACTCTCATCCCTTTGGGTGGCACACCACAAGCCAACAGCGAGTGCCCTGTAAAAGCCACATCGCCTGACCTATTGTCTCAATTTCCGCATTGTTCTGTATCAAAGAGGAAAAGAAGAAAAGGATCAGCGTGGTCTCTCACATCACAGGTCCTCTAAGCGTTGGACTTTGAACATTTTATGACCTTGGATAAAGCCAATGTCCTTTTCAGATATTTTATAGTGTTGTATAAGAAGAACATCTTTTGCTTATCTTTATTTTTCTAAAATTTCTGAAAAGGATATGGAATATTTAAGCCATTCTTAAGCTGTCTTAACTCTTCATAGGGATGTCGCTTTGTATTATATTCTAGCCTGAGATGAGGCCTACTCTAGTTAAAGGTTTTCCCTTGACCCAACAAAGCACCTGCCTCTATTCACCATTTGCTTCTCAGATGTCTCCTAGACTCACCAGCAAGCCAAAGTCCAGGAAGAATGTGCACACAGCAGCTGGCAAACTAATGCCACTTCAAAGTTGGCATAACGGAGCTCTTATCAGAGAGCATGCCAGGAGGTACTGTTGGAGCAGGAGAATCACCTGCTATTCATGGCTGCCAGCTCTTGTTCCCTTCCCCTCCGAGGGGTGCTTTTCTATCCATAGCTCCTGCACAGTCCTATTTCCCCTGTCATTTTCTACTATTATCTTCAGTGTCTATTCTACACAGTCATGAAACAGTTAAAGTGCACATCTTAGACTTAACACAGGTAGTGAAAAGGGATATTTTGGGGAGTTGAAGAGACTACTTATAAAAAGAAGTCACAGAATAAAGGTACTTACTTAAAACATAAAGAGGGGGGAAGACTTTGTTTTAAAAAGTGCCTACTTCCTAACTTGGCCTGGAAGTACCTTTCATTTCAATGAAAACCATGGCAGTCAGCACCTCTCTGCCATGTCATTCCACTGTAATCATACCATAGCAGCGGAAACAACTAAACAAAGCAGGCAGGTTCTTGAAGAACAAACATTTTAGAAAGAAGGTTTACCGTTCTAGAATTTTCAAGGATCTGTACAGTAGCTAAGAACTAGAGCTACACAAATACAATTGATGGACACTTTGTTCATTTCCACACCAATAGCTTCCCCCAATCTCATAACGACTCGAACTTGACCTTGCTTGGATCAGTGTAAGGAGTAGACCAGCATGAGAATCCATGCTGGGACAACTGCCTTAAGTTTACTTGCCTTGAGGTTTGTGCAACTCCCTAATGGCAATGTTTTAGAGTTCATGACAGAATAAAATCTATCCAATAATTGCAGCTTGCTTCTCATTCGCAAGACAATTTTTTCGAACATCTACTTTGTGTTAAGAGCAAAGACAATGATGAATAACTTAGCATAGTCCCTGGCCTTAAGAACTTAATCAGGGAGACTAGCATGAGGGATCTTCAGAGATTTCACAGAAAATGTGTATTATGAACAACTATGCAGGATTTCAAAAATTTTTGCACCATAATAAACTCATACTTCAATTCCATTTTCCACAAGGTTTATATGCAGCTATAATAGTGTCACAGCAGGACTAGCAGGTGGTGTGGTGGTTGAGGCACTGGACTCCCACATGGCTCACAACAGTTCAAGTCCCAGACCGGGTGGCTTGCTTTATCTCTTTTACTCTCTCTTTGTGTCTCTCTGGTAAATTGAAAAAACAATAACAATAAATAAATAAAATTAAGTAAATAATTATTTTTTAAAAATAAGTGTCACAGAAGCTGTGGAATAAAGAATTCAACTAGTTTTTGCTCCTAGATCCAGGGGGCAAAATTCTAAACCCTTGGAATTCCAAGTGATTTGAATGTGTGTCATATATATGGTGGGCCCCTCAGACCACATCTGATGGTTTTAGGCTAACAAGATGACAGGATGGTAGCCACACCACAAAGAACAACTGTGTAATTAGAACATTGGTGCTTGAGCCTCAAGATCTGTCTGACCTTCCAGAGAGGAAGGGGCCTAGAGATTGTGTTCAACCACATGTCTATGAGTCCATCAGTCATCTCTGTGTAATGAAGCCTTAATTAAAACTTTGGGCACTAAGCTTGGGTGATCTTCCCTATTTGGCAATACTTTGAATATGCTGGGCGGGTAATACATCCCTGAAGATTCTGAGAGCTTCAAGTTTGGAAATCTCCCAGCCTTCTGCCTATGCACCTCTGGCTAGTTAGGGGTAGCACTTTCAGTAAGTCTATGGACCAATGTGCATGGATGTTTCATTCTTAGCGAATTACTGCCATTTTTTTTTTTTCAGAATGGCAGAAATACTTCTGGTTTTTCTCAGGAAATTTTCTTGACTGTGGTATACCAAGTCAATAACTCAAGAAGAAATTCAGGCTCTTGGTGAATACATGGTAGACAATATCTAACCTCACCACTAAACAGCACTGCAACACACCAGATTTTGTTAGGATGAGCTGTTGTCTCTGTATATGGACCAAGGTGAAGGCTGGGTTCATCCAGTCATGCTCTGCAGCATTCCTCTCATGGAAGAAAGAGTTTATTAACCTCTCCTCGCAGAGAAAAAGCAGACACTCAAAGTACATAGAATTTATTTAAAGTAAGCAGCATTTTTTTTTAGAGAGAGAGAGAGAGAGATTTTTGCTATAGGGCTCATGCACTCACCAGAGAGAGAGAAAGAGAGAGACAGAGATACAGAAAGTGAGAAATCACTCCCTAGAGGGAATGGCCATACTGCAATCCCCTCTCCTCCATTCTCCTCTCAGGATCTTGGTCACACATGCACACAGGCTTGGCATGAATTTGAAGCTGCCAGGTCTAGAACTTGAATCCTGGCTGACTATGTGGGAGTCCAGTGATGTAACCGTTATGCCATCCGTTGGCCCCAACAGCGAATTCTTAATAGAAGGTGGCAAGCCATCAAACTACTATTTGGCAAAGATTGTTTCCAATTACTTTCTACTGAAGGCTCTTATTTACAATGTGTTTATTGAGTAAGCACATATAGTTCCTCCCTTTTCTCTCTGCGAATCAAAATATACTCTCCAGCAGAATCTGGTAACAATTCTAAGGTGACAATGACTAGAACTACCTAAATTAGTTACCCTAGATAGAGCGCCTAAGGATTGTAGAAAACAGCCCACACTGTGTGTATGTAAATTTATCACCTTATTCTTACTCTATACAGAGTGTAGAATGTATTTGTACCCTCAGCTCGCCATTACAGTGGCAAGGCAGCTACTCAATAAATGTCTGTTCAATCGCATGAGGTTAAATAATGCTCTATGCAGAAAAATAAATCTCTAGTCATATGATTTCTGATATCAGAACATAGACCTGTTTTGCATCAACTCCTGTTGGAGCAGATGCCCCAGTGAGCCACCTTGCCTACCTCCACCCCCACATTCGCAGCCTACCTGACTACTTGTTAAATGATGGATTGCCTGCTGGCTTTTAGTGATGCCCACATGAGGAGAGACACTAACATCATCCGTTTCCCCCTCATCACCGTCATTTATTCATTCAACAAATATTTATTGAGCACCTGGCTCTAATTTCTAGAGAGACAGCTGAAAACAAAGTGGATTCCCCTGTTAATGGAGCTTACATTCTTGAAGAGGAGATAGTACAAATCCCATGGAGCATATATAGCAGTAACTGCTAAGGACATAAAGCAGAGATGGTGGTGAGGACGCATAGTTGGTGACGAATACAATTTTAGAAGAATAACCAGAGGGGATCTCACATTTGAGCAAAGACCTATAGGGGGTGTAAAGTGAGCCACTGGATTTTGGAGAGGATGTGGAGAGTGCAAAGATTCCAAGGTGAGAGCATTTTTTGCATTTCAAAGAAAGGCAGAGACTAGTGGCATGAACCAAATGAGGCGATGACAACAGAGAGGAAACAGAGGCAGCCTCCAGTGTAACATCATTTTACAACAGCTTGTGGGTTGCTGGGCTGTGAGTAGGTTGAAGACAGCAAGGAGGCAGCGGTGAGACTCTTGCCAAAGTCCAGCCAAGAAATAAGGACAACTGGAACCAGACTAGTGGCGGTGGAATGGGGGAAATGGTCAAAGCCTAGATACAATTTGAAGGTAGAGATGTCAGGATTTGTTGACAGATCAGATACGGGATACGGGAGATTCAGAGACAACTCCAGGATCTGTCCCAACTGACAGCAAGATGCCTCTTACTGAGATGGAGAAGTCTAGAAAAGAGAGGAATTGCCTAGCTCTCAGGATGAGAGTGCTGACTCTACGATACCTGCCCTGCATCCTGCCTGCAGAGGCGGTAGTGATTAATATACATGACTATGCTGTGTGTCCTCCAACTTGAAGACTCATCCATAGGACAGTTCTAGGCTTAAGATACCAGTTTTGGAATTAACAGCATAGAGCTGATATTTAATGCCAAAGGAAGAATAAACTCACCAAGGAAAGGAAGAGGAACAAAGAGAAAACTAAATATTTATTTACTCTCTAGACCTAGTATCGTGATGACATGCATCCCATTAGTCACGTTCCACTCCAACTCTTCTTTTGCTTATAAATCTAAGACAGAGCCCATTTTGACGCTTTCTCATGGCAGAAGAGTTGAACCTAAACTCAGGATGAAGGCGTTGTGGTAGCCACTAAGAGTACAGACTGGCTGGCTGGAGTAATGTTCCGTGTATCAGGAACTTGAGGAGCAAGTAATTATTTCAAGAGAAAGGACAACCTAAAATGGTGCTAAATTGTCCTAACATTCAGGTAAGGGTCTGGTGAAGAGGGAGCCTGCAGTTGAGAAGAGGCAAATGCATCCCTTTCCTCCTCTCCTATTCTTGTGCTGTCTCTTCAGAGCAGAGGCCTGTATCTGCTGCCCCCTTACACTTTTCTCTAGGTGACTTTAAGCCCCACACGTTCTCCACAATCCATATTATGTCACTCTCAAAAAAGCCGAATTAGTAATGCGTGCTTGAGATTCAAAATTGGTAGCTTTGGAACAAACCCACAAATCAAGGAGAAAATAACATGTTAACCTATGAATCCCAATTTTTGGCTCAAAATAAAAAATCTGCCATGCTGCCTACCCCATACCCAGGGTGTCTAACAATGAATCAAAGTAATTCAAACTTGCTTCTAACTGTGACAGAGGTAAAGGGGACAGAAGTGGGGGGCGGGAAAGGAAGCTTGATAAATTTTCTATCTTCAAAAAAAAATACGAGCTTTTCCAAGAAGGGTAAAATTAAACACGTAGTAGCTCATTTCAGGTGCATGGAAGGCTTTTCCTTTCACAAAGGTGTACCCCACCTCTTCCTGCCACCTTCAGATCATGGTCTCTGGAAGCTGGAACCACAGAAAACAAAGCCCAGAGCACCTTCTCACTCAAAGTTGGAAAGCTGGAAGATGCTGAGCCAGTTCAGAGCCTGTATCTTCTCAAAACAATAATCAAGGGACCAGCAGTTGGTATAATGGCTATGTCGCTGGACTCCCATGTAGTCGACCGTGGTTCGCGTCCCGGACCCAGTGGCTTAGAACTCATGCGGGGCACGTATGTGTGCGTGCCCAAGATCCCAAGAGGAGAATGGAGGAGAAGGGATTGCAGCGTGGCCATCCCCCCTGGGGGGTGATTTCTCACTTGCTGTCTCTCTGTCTCTCTGTCTGTCTGGCGAGCACATGCGCCCTATAGCAAAAACCTCTCAAAAAAAAAAAAAAAGAAAAAAAAAACAATAATCAAATGAAAAACACATTTGGTTCTGAATTATCTGACGTTAAAGTCTGAATAACTGTAATCCTCTGCTCTGTGTTTAGCAATGAAATACGTTCCTGTTAGGAATTCCAGGTGCCCCAGTAAAGAACACATCAACCTTCCCAACCCAGAGAGGCGGACGTTGAAAATACCACCTTCATTCCTGACAGAATTGATTGGGAAGCTGTGGCTTCTGTCTGTGGCCAAGTGTGCTTTCCCAGCCCTGACCTCCAGCCAGAACAGACTTGCCCACTTGGTCATGGGCAGCACTGAGCGGAGTCAGCCCTGTGAACGGTGCACACTGGGCAGAGCAGAACGCCTCTTTCCAGCAGGCGGCCTCATTCCCTGGGGATGGCGAGGGGCCTGGACTGCACAAACCATTCTCCATTCAAACCCACCATCAGATTAAATCACTCCTCTCCTCCTCTGGGACAATGAAGGGGGCAGAGGAAGAGAACAGGAGTGTGATTGCTAGCGCGACTCGCGCCACGTGGGAGGAACAGCCGAAGACTGGGCACAGCATGGGGGCCGAGAGAGCCCTCCACTCTCCTGATTGCGCTTCACGTGGAGCCACAGTCTCCTGACCCACAAGTCAGACGCAATCACCTCTCCACGGCAAGTTATGTGCAAAGCATCTGGCACCGTGCCTAGAAGATGGTAGGTGCTCCAGAATGAGAGTTGGTATGATGGAGTAGAACAAAAGGGAGGGAAGAAGAGGAAGAAGGGAGGTGGGGAGGTGCAAAGCCCTTGGAGAGAGAGGGAGGAGGAGAACACCTGGCCAGAGAGCCTGCATGTGTGAGAATGGTGCATGTGTGCAAGGGTGGGCAGGCAGCCTGGTCCGGCCCCCATGAGACCCTGAAGCCCTGATGCTGTAGGGAACAAAGTGCGCCTGCCATGTGCTGAAGCAGAGTCACTGTAACTCAGTGCTGTGCTGAATGAAGTGGAAGAAATGCTATTAAATCCACGACTCCATGAGGTAATAATATTCCCAGCGAGCCCACGCCTACAGAAATACACCCAGCAAGCAGGCTTTCCAGGAGCCCCCTCTAAGTATAACAAGCTGCCTATCTCCTGCTGCCAGGATGCAGGGAAAAAATGAAAACCAGTTACCAACTACATTATAAACTTAGTGACCTGCTCCACCTCCCTTGGTTTAGTGACAAGCTTGGCTGCCTTTTGGGCACGGAGAAAGAAACATAAGGCAAGGATTAAGTTTCCTGGCTTTTGAAAGCATCAAGAGTCAAAAATGCTTTCAGCTGGCATTTCTCTGTGTTATTCAGTCAGCTTTGATGGATTTATTTTCTTTGCCCTACTTCATGAAAGTTACTGGGGGCCAATTACCGCAGAGATGATTGCCAGGGAGTTTTTACATGGACACTAGGTGGCGCTGTCTCCCAGCTGTTTCCGTTCTCTTTGAGGAAATGGGAAAGACCGGTTTTATTAAAGTCCTCCTTAGAGCTTTCTAACTTGCAATAAGAATGAAGAATTCAATGGTCAGAAAGGCACTCACTTACTTTCTCCAATCTGTGGGTCTCTGAGCCCCGGGAGAGCGGTAGAATCCTTTACACACTTCACACTCTCACAATTTTATTTCTCTCTGTAGCAAGTGGAGCAATTAGAAAGTGGCTCCGTATTCAGATACTCATCGTCAGCGAGAGGCATTCTTGTTCATTTCGGACTTGTACATTTTGATTCATTTTACAAACCTTTTTCTTACTACAAATTACCAATGACTTTCAAATTTATTTTTAAAAAATCCAATAATATCGTACCCCACTTGAGAACATTTCAATTTCTGTTTTAAAGACCGGGATCTCTCATATGGATTGAAGCCTAAAATCCTGGCCAAAAAATCTTGAGTCTTACAGCTCTAGAATCAGCTGACTCTCATTTTCCTCGGGAATTTATAGCGATAGCAGCAATGTGAAGGGTGGTCCGCCATGAAGAGAAGCCACCATCAGCACAATTCAGCCCTTTGCTAAAATTACAGAGTTCAAGATACAATGAGGCCCTAGGCCTCCTAATTCCTGACACTACTGTTTTCAAGACCCTCCACTGTCAATCTTAAATCCAAATATCTGTACTTGCCAGGACTGATAATATACGGTACATGGTGTTAGGAAATTATTCCTGGGATCTCTGTCATTCTAAACAGATATGCCAAAAAAAAACCCCAGTGATTTCTAAGCAGCATGTTCGTAGAGTCAAGAGAAAAGCAATATTCTAACTTTTGGCAAAACATCAAGTATCAGGAATATCACTTACCAGAGCTGACTTTATAAAGATGCCGCCAAGGGGCCAACAAACTGCTTCATTCCAAACATCTGCCACGGCTTCTCCCCAGGGCCAGGAAACTGGGTGGCAGAACCCAAACTTCATTCTCAGACCTTTTCTCTGAAATGCTCCCAATCCCCTCTCCCTTTTTCTCTCTCATGAGAGCTTGACCTCGCAGAGCAGTTATCAGAGCATGAACTTAGAACATCAGCTTCTGGCCGCAGAAGTGGAAGTGATGAGAGGAAGATCAAATCCGATCTTAAATTTTAAAATCTGTGTTTTCCTTGATAGTTACAGATCTCGTAATTGGGTTTATGAACCTAGAATTAGTGTTAGCTGATTTTTAGATTGGCTTATTTTTTCATTCTCTCTAGTCTCGGTTACTAAAAAATTCCTGCTTCTTACAGAAAGGGTCCATTCTGGTTGCTATTATTACTCTCCTGGTTTCATCTAGAAACTGGAAGGTTGCAGTCTTCTCCATAAGAATCAATCTGATTCCATCAATTTGGGTACTTCTTTTGAAGAATTAGAATGCACGATACCAATTACAGGGGCTTTTTCCCTCTTTTTTTCTTTTTCAATAATAAACTGTGAAAATCTTTAATACCGCTAGATATCAATTTTAAATCAAGCAAAATAGAAATGTGAAGGTTTTTGGGAGATGAGAATTAAGAGAATAAGTCATTTCATTTTCTAGAAAAATTAAATAATTAGTATAATTGATTTGTTTGTTCATTAGTCACAGAATACATATGGAATACTTATTATGTACAGAATATTTTCTATATATGTGTATTTTACATCAGGAGCCTCAGGTCTTAGAAAAAATGGAAAATTAGTTCTACTCAACCACAAGGACTCTGAAAAATTGAACAGTGAATGAAGGAATTGCATTTATATTTCTTGTGTTCTATTTTAATTGATATCATTGATACATATTTTGGCTGTAGAAAATTCCTCTCTATCCCATGTTTGTATGCTTCCTACCTGATCCAAGTCCCTTTATGATAAACATATGCAGCTTAATCTTTTACTG
>AAPY01534404.1:0-13797 GCA_000181375.1 Tupaia belangeri
TCTTGGAAGGATGACAGACATATTGGATTAGGTCTACCCGCTTTGGTGTGCCCTTACCATAGCAATGCCGCAGCAGCCCTGTTTCCATTCTGTCATATTCTAAGGTCCCTGGGGTATGGGCTTCCACTTATCAATTTTCAGGGGACACGATTTAATTCATTTGTATGTGTGTGTTAGGATTAGGGGTGTTCTGTTACAGAACAGAAGGGGAGCAGGCAGGTGGCATGGTGGGTAAGCGTGCCAGACTCTCACGTGGTCAACTGCAGTTTGAGTCCCGGACCTGGTGGCTTGTATTCTTGCTTTCCTTCTCTCTCTCTCTCTCTCTCTCTCTCTCTCTCTCTCTCTCTGTCCCTCTCTGGTCAAACTAAAAAAAAAAGTAAATAAATAAATTTAATTAAATTAATTTAATTAAATAATTCTTTTTAAAAAAGGGCAGAACACTTACAACTGCATATTTAACTATCCTCATCCTTAAAATCAACTGGGGCTGTCTCTGTGGCCACATCTTCTCTGTGCCTCTTGCCATGTTGCCAGACCCTTCCACCCCTCTTCTTGGACCTCTCCCTGCTTCCTCCCGATTCACTCAGTTCTAACTCCAAAAATTACTCACATTTCTAATACAAAACAAACAGTTCAACTACGGGGTTATTGGGAAAGTCATGACACGTTTTTACATAGAAAAATAGAAAAATACGTCATGACTTTCTCGATGACCTAATATTTTCCTCTCCTCACAAACCGTCCAGGCTTGGCTTAGAGGTCACTTTAAAAACTAAAAAGCTTGGGGAACCAGCAGTTAGTGTAATGGCTATGTCGCTGGACTCCCATGTGGTCGAGCACGGTTCGTGTCCCGGACCCGGTGGCTTAAAACTCACGCCGGGCATGTGTGCGTGCGTGCCCAAGATCCCTAGAGGAGAATGGAGGAGAAGGGATTGCGGCGTGACCATCCCCCCGGGGGGTGATTTCTCGCTTTCTGTCTCTATGTCTCTCTCTGTCTGTCTGGCGAGCGCACGCGCCCTATAGTGAAAATCTCTCCAAAAAAAAAAAAAAAAAAAAAACCTAAAAAGTTTGGGGGCCGGCAAGTGGTGTGGTGGTTGAGGGCACTGGACTTCCACATGGCCAATGTGGTTCAAATCCCAGACCTGGCGGCTTGCTTTCTCACTTTTCCTCTCTCTCTCTTACTCGCTCTGTCCCTCTCTAGTCAAATTAAAATAAATAAATAAAGTTAAATAAAGTAATCCTTTTGAAAAATAAGAACAACTAAAAAGTTCATTAAAGGTATTTCCAACAGAGATGGTTCTCTGAGGAGGAATTCCATGGTCAGCTCTGGCGGAAACAGTTTTCTTCCTTCATCAGTGAGTGAAATGAAGTTATTTATTAACACTCATATTTATTTACTTTCACATTTTCTTTCCTGTTTAAAAACATTTTTTTAATTGCCAAAGAGTATGTACATGTTCCAGGGAGAGAGGAAGAAATCACCACGTGATGGGGCATGGTAATGCCACCATCCACTATCCTTCAGGATCTGGGGCTCGCGTGCACACATGCCTGGCTTGTTTTTCAAGCCACTAGGCCAGGATTTGAACTGCAGTCAGTCATGTGGAATCTGACTATGTACAAGCCTTAACTATTGTGCTGGTCCATCTTTTCTTTTGAAAAATGTTTTCCAGTTGAAAAAAAGTTTTGGAAAATGTCAGTCAATGAAGTGCATAAGCAAATCAACAGGGATATACTAATAATAATAAAAAAAGGCGTTAGAAAATGCCATTGTCTTCTTTCATTGGTTATGAGAACAAAGTCTAGCAAGATTCATTTTGAGAAAATTAAACAGCTTTTCAGGGCCAGTCTAAATGTCCTGAGAAACACACCAGGTGCATGTTTGTGCCCAGTATCCTGAGAAGATAACAGAGGAGAAGAAATTGCACATGGCCATCCACTCATGGGGTGATTTCTCGCTTTCCCTCTCTCTCTGTCTCTCTCAGCAAGTGCATGCATGCACCCTATAACAAACTAAAACAAAACAAAACCAAAAAGCTATATATTGCCTAATTCTCCCCACATCAACAAGTCATATATAGACACACTCACAAAAATGATGTATAAAGAAAATTGTCATACGCAAATTATATCTGAATTCTTCAGAGATAGCTGTTGAAACGTATTAAGAAGCATCAACAGGTTAATTTTAAAACACTGAATTTTCAAATGGCAATGACAGAAAGCTAGGCTATATAAAGTACTACCAGGTATTAACTGAATGGAATAAGTCTACAGCTTTAGGCAAAACTACTTTTCCAGAAAAGCAGATCAAAACAATACAATCAGCAGACTAAAGGAGTTCACAGCTGGACATCAGACTGTAGCTTCTAATACTGTTCTAGAAACTCCTATTTATCCAGAATGAATTAAAATTTCAGGACAACACAGGGACATTTTAAACATTTCTTGCTTTACCCATTTTAAATTCTGCTTCGCTGGGTAATTTAGTAGGCAGAAGGTTACTTTTAGAATTGGCACTGTATTTTGCTTTTTGTGGCAAGACCATCACTAAGCCCAGCTTGTCTGCATCCACAACTGGTATCCCACCGTGCCACTAAAATACATAGCAATGGATTTGGTGATTTGTTCTCCTGCTGATGAAGTTCAGCTTCGGGGTGCATTTGTCGTCCAAACTTCTGAGACTAGAAGATAGTTGCCACACTAATAAAGTTGTATCAGGTAGCTGCTTTTTGTTACTGCTCTTAAATATGTGAGAAATAAAGTGAAAGAAAATGGAGACATTTTCTATTTGTTAATTTTTAAGAAATTATTTAATTTAATTAATTTAATTTATTTATTATTTTAATTTGACCAGAGAGGACCAGATAGAGAGAGCAAGAGCGAGAGCGAGAGTGAGAGTGAGAGAGAGAGAGAGAGAGAGAGAAAGTGAGAAAGCAAACCTCCAGGTCTGGGACTTGAACCATGGTCGATCATGTGGGAGTCCAGCACCCTTAACCACCATGCCATATGCCAGCCCCCCTATTTGTTCATTTTTAATAGCCATTTTTTATTCTTCTTGCTCTATGAGGGTACATCAAAATGTTCCTGGGAAAAAAATGGAATAAAGTATAAGTTTGTTTCAGTGGAAAAAGTTTTTGAAATCTATGCATAATTTTTTCATGATGTGTATTTTCCATGAACTTTTTGAAGACCCTTGGTATATGAGAGAATTCTTATTATGAGGTTTAAAGACTAGAGATACATATTTGATGGAATTAACATCAGAACCTTTATTATTCAATATTTTTTCCTCAGCAGGAATGTAATTAGTTTTAACAGAAGGCTCTTTAATGGTCAAAATGAGGTATATTAATGCAGACTAAGATAATCATCTTAGTGGTTAAATCCCAACTCTAATTATCTAACACAATAGTGTTTTTTATTTTCCTTCATAGCAAAATAAAGTAAACCGGACTATTTACCTAATGAAACATATCCCTTTTAAGCATTTTAAAATAGGTTGTACTCTTATACATGCATTTGTAGGCAAATACTCTTTTCCTATTGAAACATGTTAGAGCAGACATTTAAAAAATGATCACATACTGGGACCAGCAGTTAGCGTAATGGCTATGTTGCTGGACTCCCATGTAGTTGACCGCGGTTCGAGTCCCAGACGCGGTGGCTTAAACTCATGCTGGGCGCATGTGCGTGTATGCCCAAGATCCTGAGAGGAGAATGGAGGAGAAGTGATTGCAGTGTGGCCATCCCTGCAGGGGGGTGATTTCTTGCTTTCTGTCTCTCTGTCTGTCTGGCAAGCACACACGCCCTATAGCAAAAAAAACCTCTCCAAAAAAAAAAAAAAAGATCACATACTGTGACGATTATTCACTTCGTCCCATTGATGTAAGAGTTCCAGCATGTGACATACAAAACAGAGTTGCTAAGGTGTGTTTGGAGGGACACTCATTCAGAAAAATATTAGTAGATGTTATACTAAAAAACTTCAGAAACTCCAGAATTCAGGGAGTAGTTGGTTAAACACAGTAAATGAGTTTGTTTGCTACAAGATGAATCAGACCTGAATAATGCATTGTTAGTGCATGGCCCTCTGTCGGATAATATTCTTCAGAACCACTTTGGGAAATGACGATTTGCAGGTTTAATCTATGTGGCAGAGACCCCTACTTCTTTTCAGCCTTCCAAAGCCATGGCCCTCTTTAAAAAAAATTTTTTTTTAAATTTCTTTTGCCAAAGGATACATGCGCTTGCAAGAGAGAGAACAGAGAGAAAGACAGAGAAAGGGAAAGTGAGAAATTATCTCCCAGGGCAATAGCCACATCACAATCCATTCCCCCCTTGGAATTTTAGGCATTAATGCACATGAGCCTGTTGTGATTTTAAAGCCACCAGGTCTCGGACTCAAACCACGGTTGGCCATGTGAGAGGCCAGTGACTTAACCATTATGCCATCTGCTGGCCACTCAATAGCCCTCTTTCAGCCTTTGTCATCACCGGAAATGTCCTAAATGCCTTTTTGGCCCTCGTTTGTTTCATGATAGCCTGGTTTCAGCCAGTCCCATCACAACCAGTTTCAACCTCACTGTGACTCCAATCCTGTTTACTTGTAATCAATCAGCCTCCTGCTTTCTCTTCTTCTTAGTTTACCACCTTAGATTGCATGATACCCTGTTTGTAACATACTTGAGCCATTATCTAAACCCCTTTCTATGGGCTCTCTCCATTGTATCCATCTGGCGAAACCCTACTGTGGATGGAGCCCAGTTCTGCTTCCTCTTGGCCCTGTTGGAGAAAGCCACATGCTCACCAAACGCAGGCCCATAGTAGCTGTTCGGCTTACTTCTTGCTCTTCTACCCCCTGCAATGACTATTTCACATTGTTTCCACATTCTGGATCCTACAGCTCCTCTTTCCACTCTTCCCATATGCTCTGTTCACCTAGCTCCTTCATGTTGTGAAACTGTGCCTGGTGTTCCCAATCCTACAAATCCCTTACAGCTGCCTCCATTCGAGCTTTTTCTCCCCTGTAGGGGTAGTAGAAATTCTTCCCTATCTAAGGACAATTTTGCTACTTGAACTTTGACTCTCATAACCTCCCACCTTTCTCAGAACCTTAGCTGTTGACTATACCTTCTCTTTTTTACACAGACTCAATCTTTCCAATTGATTATTCTTACCAGCGATCAGCTTTTAGATATGCTTGTGTCTTTCTCATTATAAAAAGAAGTGAGAAAAAAAGGGAGGAAGTACAGAAAGAAAATAGGGGGACCAGGAGAGGGTGTAATAGTTATGTTGCTGGACTCCCACGTGGTCAACTGTGGTTCGAGTCCCAGACCTGGCAGCTTAAAACTCACACTGAGTGTGTGTGCATGTGTGCCCGAAATCCTGAGAGGAGAGTAGAGGAGAAGAGATTGCAGTGTGGCCATCCCCCTGGGGGATGATTTCTCACTTTTGGTCTCTCTGGCTCTCCAACAAATGCACATGGCCTATAGCAAAAAATCTCTCTTAAAAAAAAAAAAAAAGGGCAGGAAAAACTCTCCCTTGATGTTAACTTCTGTTCCAGCTCCTCCTTTCTTGCGTAGGCTAAATTTTCACTCTTTACATTTCCTTTTTCCCACTCATTCCTGGATCTGTTCCCATCTCTATTTTTATGTTTTACTTTAATTACTTCTTGGTTTTCTGTTTTTTCCTTTTAATTGCCAGAGGACTCCTATGCACACCAGAAGAGCACTCCGTAACAGTGTATTGAGATCGTCCTCACTTCTTTTCACCTGTATCGTACTTCACGGTGTAGCCATATCAGCACTTACCAACACCCTGCTGATCAAACATTCCAGTCTTCTACAGTCACGGCTAGTGCGTCTTTGAATAGTCCTATACAGATTGTATTTTGTTTTTCTGTCCATGAATATTTGGTATAGATTCTTAGAATTGGAATTATTGGGCTAAAGATGAAAAACAATTGTAATTTGGTTAGATACTGTCAAACCCCTTGCTAAACAGCACTTGTGCCATTTTGCATTCCTACCAGCACTGTATGAGGGGCCCTGTTGGCCCATAGACTGCTAATGACATACATTGATGCGCTTTTGAATTTTACCTTTTTATTTTTGGAGAGGTTTTTTGCTATAGGGTGCGTGCGCTTGATAGAGAGACAGAAAGCGAGAAATCATGCCCGCCCCCTCCCCCCCCCCGCCCACGGGGGATAGCCATGCCACAATCCCTTCTCCTCTCAGGCTCTTGGGCACATACACACATGCGCCCAGTGTGAGTTTAAGCTACCAGGTCCGGGACTTGAACTGCAGTCAACTACGTGGGAGACCAGCCATTATGCCAACTGATGGTCCCGTTTTTGAATTTTATATGCATGTCTTTTTTTCCTCTTTTTCTTTTCTTGTAGCTTAGCTGAGTTATAATTGGCCTACAATATGCTGCACAGTGTGATGGGTCCTGGCATGTGTCTACAATCCTGAAACCATCACTACAATCAAAGAAAAAAATGTATCGAACTCAGCAGGAAATACCGTCTTACTTCCTTTGAATTCTATTCTTTCCTCTCCATTCATTCCCCCAACATGAGAGCTCTGAAACATTTGACTTCTCAAATACCCTTTCTCAGCGTATCAGATGTGCCCCCAACTTGAGAGAGTAAATTAAGAAAGAAGAAAACAGGACTGTGACTCCAGGACGAAGGAAAGGTAATCCTCAGCGTCAGTGAAGGGAAATCCCAGCCTCAGGACCTGCTAAAATCTAGCTGATGGCACATAACGGCAAGTGTGACATGACGGGCAAGTGTGAAAGCTGCACAAAGCTGGAGGTGCTGCATGTTTTGAAGCCAGTCCTGGTGGCATGCACCAGTAGTCCCAGTCACTCAGGAGGCTGAGGCAGGAGGATCACGAGTTTGAGGATAACATGGGCAATGTAGTAAGACTCTGTTTCTTTTCTTTTCTTTTGGAGAGGTTTTTGCTATAGGGCATGCACTTGCTTGAAAGAGAGATACAGAGGGCGAGAAATCACCCCCCAAAGGGAATGGTCATGCCACAATCCCTTCTCCTCCATTCTCCTCTTGGGATCTTGGGCATGCATGCACATGCGCCCGGCGTGAGTTTAAGCCACCGGGTCCGGGATTGGAACCGCGGTCAACTGCATGGGCGTCCAGTGACATAGCCATTACGCCATCTGCTGGTCCCAAGGCTCTGTTTCTTAGAAACAAAGTTTTGAGTAAAGATTTAGATATTCCAACAGAGGGTTTGTGACTGAAGACCCAACAAGGAGGAAAAAAAAAAAAAAAAAAAGATAATGAGGAAAGAAGAAGAAACTGATATTCCAAATGGCTCAATCCTGAATAGCATTCACAATATCATTGAAATGTAAATATTGACATTGATCTAAACAAAATTATGATATGACTCTCTTCGGAAAGTTGCAGAATGGGAGGAGCAGTGCATGTGGCAGGCTGCAAAGGAGGCTGTATTTTTATCTTCCCGCTGGGTAGGACCAAGGACCATAATAATAACTGAACGATCAAGAAGGAGCACTAGGAGCATGTCCTTAGCTAGTGTCTGCATGGCCTTCCACCTTGGCCTGAGTACCATGTCCTCGCACCACTTTTCCTGACTGCCTATGGTCATGCATGGGGCTTTCTTTTAGGGCAATCTCGTGCATGCCGCTTTAAGGGCACCACTATCATTTTAAGCTTACTTGTATGTGTCGTTATGAGATTGTGAACTCCCTGGGGGAAGGACAGTGTTCATACCCCTTGTTTCAACACACAGAAGGTGTTCAATAAATGATTGTTGAGACCCAGCCTCAGTGGTGCGGGTGGTAGTGTACCAAACTGCAGTGCTGCAAGCCACTTGGCCAACTGTAGATTCGAATGCAGTGTACGAGTGCCCAAGATCCTGAGGACTGGAGGCCAGGAAGGAGACAGCGAAGTGCTGAGGCCCAGGTGGGGTGCTTGTTCCTCTCTCGCTCATGCACACACACACACACACACACACACACACTCATAAGTAATATAAAACCTTTAAAAAAATTTGTTGAACTAATAAATAAAACATTGTAAAAGCAACACTTACAAAGTCTAGGTAAAATTGAAAGTATTTAAAGAGTGTGTTAAGAATCCTGGGTTTGGGGCCAGGAGATAGCATGGAGTTTAAGGCGCTAGACTCCCACATTGACTGCAGTTCAAGCCACCTGGTGCCTTTCTCACTTTCTCTCTCTCTCTCCATCTCTCTTTGGTAAGCACATGTTCCCTATAGCAAACTAAAAAAAAAAAGGATAATAATAATGATAAATTAAAAAAAGAATCATGGGTTCAGAATACAAAGTAATGGCACATGGTTGTGATGAGGGATATTCTAACTGACCTGATATAATCATGACATATCATATTTATGTACTTCAAAAGTCACATCAGAACCCCCAAATATGTACAACTGCTGTATGTTAATTTAAAAAAAATCTTGCCAACCGAAAGAAAAGCATCATGGTGTATTCAAATGAAAATGAAATCACAATGATTTAAGGATGTTTATTCATTTTTAATCCCAGAAGTCTAGAAACATTCCATCTTCCATGGTAATGAACTGTAATCATGCCTCTTTCCCCACTGAACCCTCAGGCAATTGTGAATTCGTCTTAATGAAGAGTAAGTTCTAGGGGCCCTTTCATGGAGATATTTATTTAACTTTTTTCATTTATGAATGGAGATTTTTATATTCATGTTTCTATTACCCCCTGCTGGGATAATTTCATAACCCTAGTTATCTCATTAGAAATAAGACACCATTATGTCTAGGAAGCATTACAGGATATTAAGTTGTGGTTAACAGAAGAGGCGGATTTTATTTTAATAAAAGCTCAGTATCAAACAGGTTAATTGAGAAAATGCATTCATTTTGCTGGAGGTGGAGAGCAGGGTGGGATAAGGACATTGGAGAATGAAGAAGTGACTATTTGATGAATAAAAATAATTTTCTTTTCACGAAACAATTTCTTTTGCATTATTAGTTCCCTGAATGCATTTAAATTCAATTCAATTTGCCATGATTTGACTGATGTCAGATTTTTCTCCCCAGGAGCCTATCTATAAAATAAACATGCCAATCTCTGTTTTCCTAAAACTACAATATTTTGAGCTGTCGTCTCCAGATGACGAAAGGGCTGGAGGAGGCAGCGGCCCATGTGACCATTACACTCGCTTGCAGAATTTTCATCGCCCATCTTGGAGACGTGGCGCTTTGCTAGATGTCCAAGGGAGGGATAAATGTCGCCATCAACAGACACAACTCCAGGGCCATGAATTGGAAGCTGAGGTTTCCACGTGCCACTCTGAGAACAGATAAATGGGTGTTGACAGTGTTGACTGGTGTGATCGTGCGACTCCAAAAGAAATTGCTGCTTGCAGAAAACATGAGGAACCACCCAGGTGCTTTTCAAGCAAAGGCATGCTGTCCAGCTATGGGCGATGTAGTCAGCAAACAGCTTCCAGCTCTCAGCTCTTTCAAGACCATCTCCTCACCCAGGTCCATCTTCCGTGGGTGTGATGGCACACAAGAAGCTGGTTGAAGGCCCGATCATTTCCACCTGACGAGGACAAGGTGGTGGGCAATGCTTACTCCAGAGCTCCTGGCAGGTTGACTGAGGCTCTGTCTGTCCAGGTTCTGTGGGTGTGTACTGCAGTTGGAAGGCTCCCTCTGACCTGTTCTGCTTACCAGTGTTGATTCCTAATAAGCACAGCGTAACCCCACCCCATCTTGGCATCTGTCTCCGTGGATTGGCAGCCTGGGTCACAGTTAGGGGAAGGAGGGGAAATGGATAGCTCTAAGGGAACCAGGGGTGTCTTCTCCACCCCAGAGCCAATGATGAAGCCCAGGTGGAACCAATGCCACGGCAACCTCAGTAGAAGCTTGATCCATGAAAGGGCTCAGGTCCCTCAGAGTTAAAGTTGGCTCATGTCATCGGGTTAAGAGTCCCACTCAAGATGCTGGTGGAAAGCCATCGGGCACAGAATAGGTGTAGAAAGAAGGTCACCAGACCCAACCCATGGAATTATACAACACTGCGAATGTAAGAGCGATGTTAGCAATACACGTCTTTTCTGCTGCCTCATGAAGACACTCTGTGCTCTAATTTCTCTCTTCTTTCCTTTCCCTTTCCCTTTCCCCCAAGTTATATATAGGCCATATCAACAGAGGTTACCTTTAAAGTTGAATCTACATATTACAGACCCCCAGTAAGGGCTGTTAGAATAAAAGGGAAATGGACATTTCCCACATATCCTGAACTTGAAGCTGGATGTAGTAACCAGGTAGGCTTTGAGACTGTAAAGAAGAGAGTATATTTTTATTTTTATAAGATAATTTAATTTTTTAGATGAGTGCTTTGGGGGTTATAATTATATGCAGGAAGGTTGATACTAGGCGGCGAAGAGTTAGAATGTAAGAATGACTTCAATATCTACTAAGAAATATTTACTAAGTACTAACCACATGCTTCACATGAATGAACTCTTTTAATACTCAGTGCTAGAGAGTGGTACTATTATTATCTCCATTTATAGATGACATTGAGGCGTCCAAAGCTTAGGTAAGGTTGGCCACGATTACAGAGCATTTGCACCTAGGCATCCAGCAGTTAATCTCTCTAAGCTGTATTTATGGCTTTATTTCACTGCAGAGTTACGTCATTCTGTCAGATTGCCTAGCACCTGACTCTTCTTACTGTTTGAGAAATTCTCCTCCACATGATCTGGACAGGAGACAGAGAGCACCTACCACTGCACAAGTCAAAAGTGTAGATCAGGGACCGGCAGGTGGTATGGTGGTTAAGGGCACTGGGCTCCCACATGGTCAACTGTGGTTCGAGTCCCAGACCTGGCAGCTTGACTTCTCACTTTCTTTCTCTCTCTCTCTTGCTCTGTTCCTCTCTGGTCAAATTAAAATAAATAAATAAACAAATAAACAAAGTTAAATAAAATAATTTAAAAAATAATAAAGTTGAACAAAATAATTATTTTTTAAAAAGTGCAGATCAGACCCTCCTTCCCAGTTTCCCTTTGCTATGTGATCAAGACCCAGCAATCAGGTGTACTCTCTGGTGGTCATTGCAGCGAGATCAGGCTTCAGAACACCAGGTGCAGCTGTGCCAGTGGTGGCTGTGTGTCCAGTGCCAGGGGTGTTAGAGTTATAAGCTGCAGCTTCCAATGCTGGACAGTGGCAAGGGCCTGTTCTAACTCCACTGGTCTTATAGCATTATTTGGTATTCTTGCCTAGGCAGCCTTTATCACTGTCCAGCCTCCCCAGCAATCCTCTGACATGCCCAGATAACTGTATTTTCATTTGTAGCAACATTTCTCAAAACTGCTTAGCTTTTGGGCACCAGCAGGTAATGTGGTGGTTAAGGAGCTGGACTCCCACATGGCCAACTGTGGTTCAAGTCCTAGATCTGCCAACTTGAAAATCATGCTGGGTGTGTGTGTTTTCATGCCCAAAAATCACAAGAGGAGAATGGAGGAGAAGGTATGGCAGCATAGCCATCCCCTCTGGGGGGTGATTTCTCACCTTCCTTCTCACTGTCTCTCTCTCTCTCCGTCAGATGCACATATCCTGTGGCAAAAACCTATAAAACATTTCTTAGCCTTATTTTTTTAAGATTTTAAAATTTTAACTTTATTTATTGATTTATTTATTTAGACCAGAGAAGGACAGAGTGAGAGCAAGAGAGAGAGAGAGTTAGCCGCCAGCTCTGGGATTCAAACTGAGGTTTGCTATGTGGGAGTCCAGCACCCTTAACCATGCCACCTGCCAGCCCTGCTTAGTCTTCTCTTTATTGAGGTACAATCGATATACAAAGAACTATATGAGAGGATTTCAGAAAGTTTGTAGAAAATGCCTATTCAAAAATGCATGGATTTCAAAAAAAAAGTTTTGCACTGAAATGCATACACGCTTTAATTCTATTTTTTCCATAAACTATTTAAAGTTCCTTCATATATATTTAATGAGTATAACTTGATGAGTTTGGGCACATATAAATACTTATAATACCATCACCATAATCAGGCTACAAGATTTAACCCAACTCCTCTTAAAGTTTCCTTGTGTGTTTTGTTTGTTTGTTTTCTGTAGGAGGAACACTTGACATGAGATTTAAAACCCTCTTAACATATTTGAAGTGGACAATACCATGTTGATAATGTTTAACATTATTTCCAAAATAAAATATTAGTTTACACATGTATTGTTCATAGCTATTTTTTTGTTTGCTTTTTTTTTTTTTTTTTTGGAGAGGTTTTTGCTATAGGGCACGTGAGTTCTCCATACAGACAGAGAGAGACAGAGAGACAAAAAGGGAGAAATCACCCGCCAGGGGGATGGCCATGCCACATTCCCTATTTCTTTTTATTTTTTTTTTTGAGAGAAAGAGATTTTTGTTATAGGGCACATGCGCTAGCCAGTGAGACAGAGAGACAGAAAGTGAGAAATCACCCCCTGGGGAGGATGGTTACACTGCAATCCTTTCTCCTCTATTCTCTGCATGGGATTTTGGGCATGCACCTACATGCGCCTGGTGTGAGTTTGAATCCACTGGGTCCAGGACTCAAACCGTGGTTGACTACGTGGGAGTCCAGCTTTGTAAGCATTACGCCATCTGCTGGTCCCACTCATAGCTCTTTTTCTGTACCAGGTGCTGTGGTAAGTATGAGACATGTACAAATCGGGACTTAAAACCTTAAGACTTAAGTTTGCTATCGTCCCCATGTTTCTCTTGCTGGGGTTCTTTGTGCTGGAGGGTCTCTATCTTTTGCCTGAGTATATAAAAAACATACCTGCTGGATATAAATCCTCAGGTTATACTCTCCCATAGTACTTTCTAGACGTTGCTTTCCTGTCTTCTGGAATAGAAAATTTTCATGGTAATGTCTGAGGGCTGCCGGCCTTTTCTCTTCCTTATATAACTATTTCTTGCTTCGTGTGTGACATGTTTTTTCTCTACTGGGATTGGTTCTTTTTCTTTCAGTAAGATTTATCTTTGTTTTGGTCATTTTATCTCAGTTTTTCTTGAAATAGTATGGCCTTTTATCCTGAAGGTTGAAGTCTTTTTGGAAGATTTTCTCCTGTTAATTTTTGGAAAGAATTAAAAAAAAAATGTTTGGTTCTAGTCTTTTTTTGTATTCTATAAAGGACCAGCACATATGTATAAATTATATCTCCTTTGACTTCTATGCCTATAATCTTCTCTCATTTAAAAAATATCATTGCCCAGACTCCAGCAGGTGGCATGGTGGTTAAGGGCGCTGGACTGCCACATAGCCAAATGCAGTTCAAGTACTAGACCTGGCGCCTTGCTTTCTCTTTTTCTCTCCTCCACGGCACCCTCATCCTTCTCTGGTTAAATTAGAATAAATAAATAAATAAATAAATAAGTTAAAAAAGTAATTCTTTATTAAAAAAATCATTGCTCTTTTCCATCTCTTTGTGGAACTTCAGACAAAGCCTGTCATAGGGCTGACCCCATGACCTAGTGGTTAAGGGAGCTGGCTCACATGGGTAACCATGCAGTTTGAATCCTGGCCCCAGCAGCTTGGAAAACATGCTAAGCACATGTGTACACATTCCCCAAATTTTGACAAGATGGAGAAATGGAGAAGGGATTGTGGCATGACCACACTCCACGGAGGGGGCTTTCTCCCTCTTGCTCTCAGTCTTTCTCTGGTGAGCACACAGGCGCTCTGGCAAGTAAATGTTTTAAAACCAAACAAAACTGTCCTTTGTGTCCCTTTTTGTGTAC